>VUQH01065466.1:2755-13399 GCA_015106775.1 Etroplus canarensis
AAGAGAAGCCAACCTCATTCTGTGCTCCTCCTTGTCTCGTTTTGTGGTTCTTGCCGAGTACACATATTGTTACCAAGGGCTGCTATTGGGGCGCAGGGTCAACTTTAAGAACCTAAACAAACCTAATTAAAGAAAAGAAACCCGTGTAAACTCATTAGTTTTATAGATTATCATCTTTATTCAGTTATCAGGATATTTTGACTCAGAACAAACTGTATTCTATCCCTCCACAGCTTCTGTTCCAGTACCCAGTGAGCCAGTCGCAGCCAGCTCCGTTCTATGTGGGCGGGCCCATGGGTGGGATTGACAGCATGGCGGGGACGGAGCCTAGTCAGCAGGCTCCACCTCCAGCACCAATGACCCCGGCCCCACCTCCTTCCGCCTCTTCCTGCTCTGCAGGGCCCTCCCCTTCCTCCCAGGGATCTGAGACCTCGTTCGACTGCACGCACTGTGGCAAATCTTTACGTTCCAGGAAGAACTACAGCAAGCACATGTTCATCCACTCCGGTAAGTTCACGTCACGCAGGGACGTCACACACCCTGACCATTTAACCAGCGTATGCCGATATATCAAAATTTCTCTGAAACGCTGGCATACGCAGAACTGTCAGTGTGGTTTGTTTTTTTTAAAATTATGGATGTATAAATAATGTATGAGTAACTTGTATAGAACGTTTAGAATGCTTAGCATGTTGCCGGTGTTCCCAACATTTGCATAGCGTGTCCTGTACATATGCATGCGTAGACTTGTCACAGTACAGCATCACCGTCATGCCAAAGAAAAACCTGAAGACTGCTGCCAAGAAGTCTCCTGGCTGTGAATGCATGGAGGAACCATCATCACCCACACCCTGTGATGGAGATGATGCAGTTTCCAACGCCTCTCAGGCATCATCAGTGACATTGCAGCTGCGTCTCTCAGCCAATACGCCATTATACGGTAGCTGTAAGTTAGAAACACGTTCAGTAAGTGCTGTGGTCGCCCAGAACACGTCAAATACGTCTACATATGTCAGTATGTGTTGGAGATAAGTTCACTATAAGTTACACATAGGTTCAAAGTATGTCACTCATAGGTTAGAAATAAGTTTCGGGTATGCTAGACATTATCTCCATGTATTTCAGCTTATGAGTAACTTACAAGTAATGTGTGTGAAAGATCGCATAACTTACCTACAAGTTATGGCCCACGTATGCAGGATGTATGAGCCACACACTGGCATACGTCGCAAGTTTTTTGACAACCTCACTGTACTATGAGGTATGCCAGCGTGCTCTAGCGTGCTCTTAGCTTACACAAAACTTACCAATAAGTTATATGCAGCATATTTATCAAGTTTTTCATATGTCTGCGTACGCTGGTTAAACCATCAAGGTGTGACAGGGGCTTTATAGCAGTGTGAACATGACGGCTGCAGCAGTCGATTCTTCCATTTCATTAAGTAATCGACTAATCAGATAAGAAATTTAAATATTTTCTTCCTCCTCAAATGAAAGTAAGAGGATTAATTACAGCATTTCAGTATTGCGTTATTGAACTGTGATGCTATTTAACCTGTCGTGAGCTTCAGCTCTCACAAATCTGATGCAGAAAAACATGAAGCAGCTCAACGTTTCACCCATTTCAGTCACAGCAATAGTAGCACCAGATTTTAGCCATTTAGAGAGAAAGTATCTGATTTATACTGAAGCTGATTAATGTGGCGACCCAGCCAAAGGGGAGAGAGTGTACAACACAGGCTGGCTTTTATGCTCGCACAGCAGTCATTTATTAAATTTACACACATAATACAGTAAGAGGACACTGTCATTTTTTTTCTCCAGTGTGTCTGGTTCATTAGTTTACACAATGGCCAGAGAAGAAGAAGACATTCTTTATTTATCCCCTAATGGGGAAATTACAGCAGTTCTCCACTTGTGATGATGCACACACTTTAAGATGAGTCATATATTCATGCGCACACACACACACACAAACTGAACTAATGACATGCAGTGATGAGAGGAGAGGGAGTGAGGAGGCACAAGGCAGCCCATTACAGGTGCCAAGGAGCACTGTGGGAGTTTGCTGCCTTGCTCAAGGGCACCTCAGCGGTGCTTGGGGGTGTAGGTCGACTCCTCCGAGTCTCCGGTACACCTCAGAAGAGTGTTGGGTCACGAATTGGCCGCCGACCTTCCTCCTCCACAGGCGAGTTTCGAACCAGCACGACTCTGGTTCCTAACCAGTCGCCAACAAACTGAGCCTCTGCCGCCATTAAGTAAAAGAAGAACACAAAATGAGTCACATGTATAAACAACTGTTCTGGGCATTTCTTTGAAAGTGTTCCTGCTGCTTTCTGCCCCCCGCAGGTCAGAAACCTCATCAGTGCTCCATCTGCTGGCGCTCCTTCTCCCTGCGGGACTACCTCCTCAAACACATGGTGGTGCACACCGGCGTCAGGGCCTTCCAGTGCACCATGTGTGGCAAGCGTTTCACCCAGAAAAGCTCGCTGAACGTGCACATGCGCACCCACCGTGCCGAGCGCACCTTCCAGTGCAACGTGTGCCACAGGGCCTTCACCCACCGCACCTTGCTGGAGCGCCACGCCCTGCAGCACGCCCACCACGCCCCGCAGACCCCAGGTCAAGGCCAGGGGCGTGGAGCCGACATGACCTCACCTACCAAGCACAGCCCTCCTGCTATGGGAGGGCCCTCAGGTATGGCTGGCGCGGCTGGCATGGTTGGAAGCATGGCCAACATGCCCAGCCACGGAGCTTCCTCCACCTAGCGAGGGAGAGATGGGGGGGGGAAAGGGGGAGAGAAGGCGAATTGTGAGCCCATTCCTTGAATCAACACTTATTTGGTCCTAACAGCCTTGTTGATCTTTTGTTCTGATGGGAAGAGCGCCGTCATTTTAGCTTAACTCCACCTTCAATCAGGGTTCCTACACAGGGTCGGACGGCTTTTACGTCTGGAAAAAATGTAAATTAACGAGGTGTTTTGGAATTGCACAAATATTCTGGGAAAGTCTGGGTGATAAAATTCCTTTTCTGGAAACTCATCTTAACTAGTTGTAGCCGTACTGTAACTTCTTGTGTTGTCACATTTGTTGCTGTGGGGACTAATCATGAGCTTATAGAGCAGCGTCACTAGCCATCACATCTTGTTGAACAGCCATCGAAAAAGTCTCGAGTTTTGTAACTGAGAGTCGTGTAGGAGCCCTGTTTGAAAGAGACCAGAGAGTCACCAAAGAGGTTAGGAAAACTGAGCAGGGTTTGGGAGTGGGTGAAGGTATGGAAAGCTGTGGTGTTTCTTTCTAGGTGGAGGGGAGGGTGGGACTGGGATGATGATTGGGGGTGGGGGGGGGGGTTTTTAGGGACATGCAAGTTAGGGAAATTGGGGGCGGGGTCTGGGTTCATTCACTTTCAGTTCATTTGATTCAAGTTTGTGACGGTTCCCCTCAGTGTTCAAGCTACAAGTTCATGAAGTCGAGCGTGTGGACACACAACCCGAGCTTACAGCCTCCCTTGTCGATTGGCAGTAGTAGGACTGTAACTCGAGTACTTTACTGAAGTACAGGTTTAATGCACTTGTATGCTACTCTCTGCTTCTAGTCCACTACTTTTTGGATGCAAATACTTTGTACTCCATGCCATTTATTTTACTGCTTTAGCTACTTATTCATTTGCAGATAAAATGGATTATTTTAGATGAAGCTACCCAGCAACATAAGTAATCTAAAAATGAATCATCAACAGCTGAAACATTAAGTTGATATGCACATCAGTGATTCAGTAACTGTGTAATGGTGTAATGCATAGGATTCTGAAAAGTGCCAGTCTATACAGTGAGTAAGTTTACAACTTGTACACTATTGAGCAGCTTCAGCAGGATTATAACTTTTACTGAAGTAAAAGTTGAAATGCATTTTTCTCTCCTTTGCATATGTTTAAACTCTGAGAAGCAACATTTTATGTAGTAAATAAGGATACAGGGCTGCACATGAACCTGAAAACTCCGCCCAATGTTTTCTTCACCAATTTTCATTTCTGACTTGGTTTCTGATTTCCTGCCCCCCCTGACTCCGTCAGCTTCCTGTCAGAGAGAGCTTTCTGACAGTGAACTCATGACTCTTGCAGTCATCAACACATGTTATTTGCTTGCTTTTACACCTTCAAATTTGCCAACAACTGAAAACAATCGGAATCCATTTTCGTGATATAAGGCTTTTCTGTAAGTTGAGCATTTGGTGTGCCCTGGTGCTGGTCCCAAGTAAAATCTGTGCTAAGTCACATATGTGGATTCATCTGCTCTGGAAACCGTTAAGAAGGAAAAAGGGGGCAGCCGAAAGTGCCTCTCTCAGATAAGTTAGTCATACGGTCAATGAATCCATGTAGAATTAGATAAAAAGCTTTTAAAGATAGAATCATCAGGTACATGTATGGTACTGTGTTTCATTGTGGTGGAACAGTTATGTGATCATTTACACAGGAATGGTTTATTCAAAGAGTTTATGGCACAGAAACTGCACCAGTGAAGGTTACTAATGATCTTCTTATGGCCTCTGACAGTGGACAGCATTCGCTACTGCTGACCACAACATTTTACTACAGACGTTAGAATATACTGTTGGCTTTAAGGAAAATGCATTCATCATATTCAGCTCATAGGTTGCAATTTGTGCATGTAAATGAGGAGTCTTTCTCAAAAGACACAACACAACTAACACAAAAGTTAGTCACAGAGACTCACAGGGACCGTTATACATGCTTCACTGCATACATTTTCATTCCTATGCAGATGATACCCAGCTATATTTAACTATGAAGCCAGATGACGCAAATCAATGAGTTTTGTTTTGAACCATCAGGCTCCATCTTATCTTAAAGACCTCATTGTACCATATTTCCCCATTAGAGCACTTCTGTCTCAGAGCGCAGGCCTACTTGTGGTTTTGTTAGCCCCGATTCTTATATGGGAAGCCCAAGAACAGAACAGACTGGAGGAATCTCCCATTCATATAAAAATATTTATTGTGGTCACAGGTAAAGTATAGCAGCGCTGGTCTCAATTTGACAAAAGCTCTCGCAGGAACTTAGCCAGAATGAGCCCAGATCACAGGAACCAGTTCATATTTATCTTCTTTGGGCTGGGCCTTGCCCCGTACAGAGGTTAACTTACACGTGACAGTTTGTAATTGGTACATCTAACACAGCAGAAAATGATAAGGACAAAATATAGCTTTTCTCTCAGCATACAGAAACCAGTCCTGGCTGGTTATGTTGTCTTATAATTTTGAACAAACAAGGTCATAACTTGTGCACAGTGGACTTTGTGAAAGATACAAACAAAAACATAGATTTTGTACTCTGATGTTCCAAAACAAGTTCAATTATGATTGCACAGAATGGGATTCAGAGTGTGAGAAACTCAGAATAAAGGTGGCCAATGTCCAAATACAAGATCAATTCTAACAGTTTCTAAAGTTTTTAAAAGTAAAATGGGAGGCCGAGCCTTCAGCTATCAGGCCCCTCTCCTGTGGAACCAGCTCCCAGTTTGTATTCAACCCCCCAAAGCATTTATGTCACTGCTGCAGGTCATTAAATTCTCCTCTTCCATGGTCTGTCTGTCTCTATGCTCTCCTTTTTTCCCTTCTTTCTCCTCACCCCCAAAGCAGTGAAGGTAGATGGCTGCCCCTCCCTCAGCCCGGTTCTGCTGGAGGACTCTTCCTGTTAAAAGGGAGTTCGTCTTTCCCACGGTCGCCAAGTGCTGCTCATAGGGGATGGTCTGATTGTTGGGCTTTTCTCTCTGATATTGTACGGTTTTTGCCTTATAGTGCGAAACCCTTTGAGGTGACTTGTTGTGAATTGATGCTATATAAATAAAATTGAATTGAATTTCTTTGTTTTAGCAGTTTTCATATTAAGGCGTTTACAACATAACGTTTAGCTCAGTTTGAGGAAATTGTAAAATTTTAAAGCAAAGAAAGGTTTGCAGTTGTGCAGCAGCTCTTTATATGCGCACAGTTACGTTTTCTTCATTAAACTTTCTGTTGCTTCCCTTTCAGTGTAAATGCAGTCTCAGCACCTCTTTTCTCCCCCCAATCACCGTCACTAGTTCTACATATTCAAGTCTTGGAAAAAAATGTACTTAACTGAGTTAATTGAACTGAATGTGAATGGAACCCAGCACTCTTCAGGAGCAAAGAAATGAGTGGAGGAGGAAGGGAACTGGTCTGTTCAGAATGAGAATACAGCAGGGAATGGGGAGGGGAGGGGAGGGGAGGGAGGGAGGGAGGGGAGACGGGTGCGTGACGCACAGCAGTGTGAATGAAATTCACCATCATCCATCAGACCGCTTTGTAACATTTTCCATAGGCGCCACCGGTCGGCCCCAGGATCATATACCTCGAACCAGGACGAGCCCCTGACGGCTCAGAGGGACACTATTTACTCATTTGGAATGTTTGCTAAGCATTTCAGCATGTTTTACACACACACACACACACACACACACACACCTACAATTACCTCGGTGGTCCAAAGACAGGCATTATGCTTCACATCTTTTAAGCTACATCAAACGAAGAAACAGTGAAACTAAAGTTGAGATAGATCCATTTACTTTTTGAACGCTTGCTAAAGTACTTCTGTGTAAAATTCCTGTACATCACTATAACGCTCAGTTTGTTATTCGTCGCTCATGTGATTCTTTGATGCAGAAAAAAAAACATTTAAAGTGAAAGAGCCATTCAGAGGAAGTTAAACTTGGATGAATATCAATGACAAATCAGTGACTCTTATCAGGATTTTTATTAAGTGCTTGGTTTTGTTTGTCTTTTGGGGCTCTGGTTAATAATAAATGGGAAGTGTTTGTTGCTTAAAAAATTCAAAGCTTTTCTTACAGCACTATAAAAAAAAAAACCTTTTGATGTTTTAGTAAAACTAAATTAATCATAAAAGTGTACAATCATCCCTTCAAGTTTTGACAAAGTCGAACTGGTGATGATCTGAATTATCACATTAATATTTATTAGGGTTTGATCTCTATGCACAGTTGAGTTTGCACATCACGTTGCTTGGATCTAAACGTCGCCGTCCCCCGAAGTATTTGGCCTGAGATTGTTTTTGTTTTCTCTTTTAAATATCTTAAAGGTGATCTTTAAAAAAAACAAAAAACCTTCTTTGTTCCTGCTTTTTGCTCATTTTCCTCAATGTTTGTTAGCTGAAGCATTATGATATTCAGTAGTTTACTTAAGCTTTGCAAGAGCCTTCTAAATGACATGATTTTATCAGTGGACCTCCCAAAAAAGTGAGACATTTTGAGCTTGAACTTTGCAAGTGATGACACAACTTGGCCCACCCAAAAAATCTCTCTTAATATAGATATAAAAAAGTGAATCCAGCACAGATGTCGGTGTGAATCCCTTCTGCCTGGACTTCACTATAAACATTGAAATTGAAATGTCCCACCTAAACGTGGGGGAAAAAAACTGCTTATTTACGCGGAACGGGCCTGGCAGCGTGCGTTCATTGGCTTCTGAACATTGCAAACTAATTTGCAGACTCAGTAGTTAGTTTCTCCAGTGTTGTGGCTAAAAGAAGATTTTAGAAGAAGAGTTTAAGAGATGCTGGACTGAAACGCCTCCAACTCCATGTTGGTTATAAGCTATATATGTATATGTATAAATTTTAACGCCAAAAGTTGGTGCTCTTTTGGAAATCTTTACCTCATTTGCTAGTTGCCAACACCACGCTGTGGTCTGGGTTTGGTAAATAAGCAGTGTTGAGCTGTTTCTGAGGTTTGATCTATCCTCGGCAGTGGAAGTGGTTTTGGTGCATTTTGTCTGAGGCGGACCCTTGTACAGTACTGTAATATGTGTGCTTTGAAGCCATGTCAGCGCATTGTAACGTACTGTGTTATGCCTTTTTTGTTTTCTGTTTTTTTGTTTTATTGAGAGGGATAATAATTGTTTTTCTACATTAATATTTCTTTAACAGAGGTTAAATATGTCAGAAGAAAGTCATTTTATAAAAAAATTACTTGTCATTGTAAAACTACATCTTTTATGTATAAAAAGACTAAAGGCATGATTTTAACTTTTTCTGAGAACTTAGATGTCGTACTCGATGATTTAATTGAATTTTAAAAACGAGTGATTTCAAAGATTTCTTTCTCCAAATAAAAAGTCTTCTATGGCTCTGGGCCAGCTGCTCGTCCTGCATCTCAGTTTCTTCAAAACCCGTTTGTCTTTTTTTGTTTTTTTTAATGCGTGCTTCTGTGTACACTTCATTAGGTACACCTTCCTACTGCTGGGTTGGAACCACTCTTACCTTCAGAACTGCTTTAATTCTTCATGGCACAGATTCATCGTGGTGTTGGAAACTTCCCTCACAGATTTTGCTCCATATTGGCCTGACAGCATCACACAGCTGCGCATAAAGAATGAGCGTCTCCTGTTCCACCACATCTCAAAGGTGAGATCTGGTGTCTCTGGAGGCCATTTGACTACAGTCAACTCACTGTTACGTTCACAACCAGTTTGAGCTGTGTGACATGGTGTGGTATCCTGATGGTGCCAGAAGATGGTACACTGTGGTTATATAGGGATGGACATGGTCAGAAACAATACGCAGGTAGGTACTGAGGGGCTCAAAGTAGGCCAAGCAAACATCCCCTACACCATTACGCCACCAGCAGCCTGAACTGTTGACATACAGCATGCTTTCATGTAGTTTACCCTGCCATCTGAGTGCCACAGCAGAAACACAGACTCATCAGACCAGGCGACACTTTTCCAATCTTCTCTTGTCCAATTCTGGTGAGCAGCCTCGGTGTCCTGAGCTAACAGGAGTTCTGCTTCAAGTTTCAAGGTCCGGTGCATTCAGACATGCTCTTCTGCACACCGTGGTCATAACGAGTGGTTATTGGCCTTCCTGTCAGCTGGAAGCTGTCTGACCTCTGGCCTCTGCAAGGTATTTCCTTTTTCAGACCGTTCTCTAAACCATAGAGGTGGTTGTGCAGGAAAATCCCAGCAGCTACTAATTACTTTATATGTAGTTTCTTGGCTTCGTCATCAATAACAGATGATGTTGGCTAATATTGCTTTTATGTGTAAAATATTAACTAGAAACTACAGCTGTCATATGGTGGGTAGAGTAAGTAGTAAAATATGTGCTTCTGGGACGTAGTTCATAAAGTAGTGTTAAAAAAGCCCCAAATTGCAGCACATGATTTACGTATTTTATTACTGTCCTTATTCGGATACTGTGATGTATGGAATAATATGATGTTTGTTAGGACTCGATGACATAATCAGGAATGGTTTCAGGTTGTCCATCCCTTACAGATCTTGTTACCAGCTGACTTGTTTTCTGGATCTTTTCTAAACTTTATCTGATTAATACCTTTGGTGGTTCAAACATCTGATGATATTTACCAGATCGTGGAGTCAAATGTCTGGGCTACACCCAGCCAGATTTAAGGTGGAGGCACACTGGCCCAGTTCAAGGCATTCTAATAGTTTTTTTTGAAATCACCAGCAGCCACATGTCAGTATGCAGGAATTCACATGCCATTATTTCTGTGGATATTGTGGGCAGAAGAGATTTATTCATAAAATCTGGTTTCACTGCAGTGGCATCATTCAAATCTGGGAGCATATATTTTTACAACCTGAATTCCAGAAAAGTTGGGCTGTTCTTTAAATTTGAACAAAATGAAAACTAAGAGGCCTTCAAATCACATGAGCCAATATTTTATTCACAACAGAACATAAATAACAAATGTTTAAACTGAGAAATATTACAATTTTATGCACAAAATGAGCTCATTTCAAATTTGATGCTTGCTACAGGTCTCAAAATAGTTGGGACAGGGCCATGTTTACCATGGTGTAGCATCTCCTCTTCCTTTCAAAACAGTTTGAAGGCGTCTGGGCATCGAGGTTATGAGTTGCTGTTGGAATTCAGTCCCATTCTTGACTGATATAGGTTTCCAGCAGCTGCAGAGTCATCTCTGACTTAATTTTCATTTAATGATGCACCAAATGTTCTCTATAGCAGCATTAGACAACTCCTTGATGGGACACTAGTCCATTGCAGGTTACCTTCCCAGTAGTTTACTGGTACCCATTTTTTACTGCAGGGTGGACAGAGGCACACTTTCGGTTGGAACCTTGCCTAAGGGTCTTGGCACGGTGGGGGTCTCACCGGAATTCGAATTCACGACCTCTCGATCATGAGCCTGGTACCTTAACCATTACACCACCGCCCCTGCCTTGAGCATTCGTAGGTCCTTCCAAAACATGCAAGCTGCCCATACTGTATGTACTTATGCACCCCCATACCATCAGAGATGCTGGCTTTTGAACTGAACACTGATAACACACTGGAAGGTCTCCCTCCTCTTTAGCCCAGAGAACGTGGCGTCCATGATTACCAACAAAAATGTCAAATTTGGACTCGTCTGACCGTAGAACTCTTTTCTACTTTGAAACAGTCCATTTCAAATGAATCTTGGCCCACAGGACACGACGGCGCTTCTGGACCATGTTCAAATATGGCTTCCTTTTTGTATGATAGAGCTTTAGTTGGCATCTGCAGATGGCACGGTGGATTGTGTTAACCGACAGTGGTTTCTGGAAGTATTCCTGGGCCCATTTA
>VUQH01065542.1:4633-14642 GCA_015106775.1 Etroplus canarensis
AATGTATGCAGTGTTTTCTAATAATATTGCCTAGGGAAGCATGTATAACGTAAAGAGTATGGGTCCCAGCACAGAACCCTGTGGGACTCCATGACTAACTTTTGTGTGTGAGGAAGACTCCTCGTTTACATACACAAATTGGAATCTGTCAGATAAATAAGATTCAAACCAGTGTAATGCATTCCCTTTAATACCAATGGAGTATTCTAGCCTCTGTAGTAAGATGTTGTGGTCGACTGTATTAAATGCTGCACTGAGATCTAGGAGAACAAGCACAGAGACGAGGCCACCGTCAGAAGCTATAAGATAGTTAGTAACCTTCACTAGTGAGGTTTCTGTGCTATGATGAACTCTGAATCCTGACTGGAACTCTTCTGTTCATAAGGTGAAATTGATGATATTAAAAACTGAAACATTAATCAATGGCAAGACCTCTTTGAACAGCATTGCAGGGATGGGATCTAACAAGCATGTCGATGGTTTGGAGGAAGTAATTAGTGACACTGGCTCAGAGAGGCATGGCATTGATGATGGTATTGATTATGGCATTGTTGATCAGAGTGACTTTTTCCATACAGGAAACCCCTGACTGACTTACCTGAGACGAATTTAATGCAGATTAAACTTTATGTGTTCAGACAAACTTTCTGCTGAACATGATGCCTGCAGCAGGAACATCAGATCTTCAATTTCAGCTGTCCTTAGTTAGAAGAAGGATCCAAACAATCTTAATTTGGATCTGCTGACAGTTCAACAGACCTGATGAGTCTGTTTCAAAGCCTGAACCTCCAAACGTTCACACTCACCTCAACTTTCACCTTTTGGAAACAAAGGAACACTCAGCTTTACAGTTTCTATCCTCTGATCAGCTGAACTCAGTCAGCTGGTTCCAGCTCATGAGTCCCAACCAATAACTGGAGAGATGCCATTCAACCTGCACCAATCACAGACCATCTCTAACATCAGTTAAAAGCTCATGGGAGGCTGAATGATGAGTTTTATAAAGTGTAACCTTAAAGAAATGAAGCAAAGCACCAACAGCCGGGTGAGCTGAGAGAAGCTGATATCCAATAGGATCTTTATTCTCAGTAACTTCTCAAAGTTTCCAGCCAATCAGAGGAAAGATGCCTCAAAACTTCCTTTATGACCTTCCTGAGGAGACACTGGAGCAACCTTTATTAATGGAGAGGAGAAAATGTCATCCCATAATTCATAGCTAACTTTTCAGCTTCAGTCACGTGGATAAAGGAGGAGGAACACAAACACATTTCATTCCCTTCACAGGCTGTTTGTTCCTCCTGGGTGATGTTTCTATGCACCCTGCAGTGTCAAAGGTGATTTGTTTGTTGTCCATCTTCAGGATGTTGTAATTTTAGTCACATGTCAGCAGAATCCAGCCTTACATGATGAAGTCTGTCAGACTCTCTGAGCACCATACTTCTCTTCTCAGAAGAACTCATAGATCCTCCTTTATCACCTTTAACACTGAGGTCAAAGTGAGGAGGATGAGGAGTGGTTTCTGGAATCTTCCTCACACCAAAAGTTAGTCATGGAGTCTCACAGGGTTCTATGTTGGGACCAATACTCTTTACATTATACTAGAGCTGGGTGATATCAGTCGATATGGGTATGGAAAGTATTCAGACCCCTTTAAATTTTTCACTCTTTGTGTCATTGCAGCCATTTGCCAAAATCAAAAAAGTTCATTTTATTTCTCATTAATGTACACTCAGCACCCCATCTTGACAGAAAAAAAACAGAAATGTAGAAATTTTTGCAAATTTATTAAAAAAGAAAAAGTGAAATTTCACATTTTCTGTTAAAACATAATTGGCATGAGTTCTTTCAATGTTAAATCGACTGTGTCTTAAATCTCCATCGAGTAAAAGTTGTATCATGATAATTATCGTTATCATTTTATCACCCAGCTATACGTTATACATGCTTCGCTTATGCAATACTATTAGAAAACACTACATACATTTCCACTGCTTGCAGATGATACCCAGCTATATTCATCCATGAAGCCAGATGACACACATCAATGAGTTAAACTACAGGCATGTCTTGAAGACATAAAGACCTGGATGGCTTGTAATCTTCTCCTTTTAAATTCAGACAAACTGAGGTTATTGTATTTGGCCCTAAAATCCTCAGTGAGGAATCTTGGAATCATTTTTGACCAGGATACATCCTTTAATGCTCACATTAAAAAAATTTGTTGGACTGTCTTTTATCACCCCCACAATATCACCAAAATTAGAAACATCCTGTCTCAGAGTGATGCTGAAAAACTAGTTCATGCATTTATAGATGATCCGCTGTGGCGACCCCTAATGGGAGCAGCCGAAAGAAGAAGAAGATTACTTCTAGGCTTGATTATTGTAATTCATTGCTATCTGGCTGTTCTAAAAGCTCCCTAAAAAGCCTTCAGTTGATCCAAAATGCTGCAGCGAGAGTACTGACAGGGACTAGAAAGAGAGATCATATTTCCCCTATATTGGCTTCTCTTCGTTAACTCCCTGTTAAATTCAGAATTGAATTCAAAATCCTTCTTTGAACAGAACATGTTCTCAAATGCTCACATTGAACAAATATGTCAAACCTGTATCTGAAACTGAACCTGAACCAAAATTTAAACCTGTGTCTGAATGGAAACTTGAACCTGAACCTGAACTTAACGCTGTACCCATACCTAAACCTGAACCCAAAAACTGGACCTGAGCCTATGGACAACAAAGTTGTAGAAAATCACCTGTGAGTGTTTTCACCCTCAGCTCTTTCTGACAGATGCTTAAACACACCTGAGTCAGTTGATAGCTATTTAAAGTGATGAGGAGGAAACCTGACAGTCAAAACTCAGGACCAACAGCCCAAATCAGTAACTTTATTAATTAGTGCTTCATACATTAATCAGTGTGATCAGTGTGTTTTTGATTACTGATCATCCTCCCTGTGTTTTGTTCTGATCTGTGGCTGACCAATCAAACAATAATCACCTTTATTGATTCAACAGTACACTTTATTTCCTCTGAACATCCTCTTCGAGCTGTCTCTCAAAACATGTATGCCTGATTGGCCAAGGTTCAGTCCCCTTGTCATGGCACCGCCTGATTGGTCAAAGGGCATTCAGGCCACTCCCTTCCGTTTCCTTTAGCTCTTTTAAAGCCATGCCCTCTTTTAAAGACACTTCCTCATTCTGTTGGGAGGAGGAGCTTCTTCCAGACCTTTACACACACACACAGATTACTAGTTACTGATAAATAATGATCAGGACATTGATCATTTCATAAGTCAGCTTTAGCATGTTAGCATGTTTAACATAATTAAGAAGCTGAAAAGGCTAACCAAAGGCTAACCAAGTTTTTGATGAAACAGCTGATGAAATTGAAGCTAAGAAACAAAGCTAGCCATTAGTGGTGAACTCACCATCTGGTCTCCACGTCCTCGATGGTGTCAGGCAGTGGCACGTCAAGTGTCTCTGGCAGAAAGCAGGCAAAGCAGCCGGCGAGCACGGCCGAGCCACCATACACGATGCTGGGTAGAGCTGGGAGTACCTGGGAAATGTAGTCCAGCCAGTTAGGCCGTATTGATCAGCATGGTATCAATATCATTGGCGCATTGGGTCAGTGACCTCACCTCGTCCAGAATGAGGACGGCCGGCGCTGCCATGCTGCCAACTCTCGCCATGGTGGAGACAAAACCCATCCCCGTCTGCCTGAAAGCCCAGGTCATATTATCAAAATGTCAGCGGCTGACAGGGAGGTGTTCAGTCTGAGTTCCTGTTCTACTTCCTGGTAATTTAATTCTCATCTTCCTATTGGATGATGCAGCTCACCTAATGACGGTCGGGTACAACTCGCCAGTGTACAGGTAGACAGTGGTGAAGGAGGCCGAGGTGAACGCTTTGCCCAGGCAGGCCAGTGTGGTTCTCAGGGTCTGCAACTCTGTGGGGTTAAATCAGGAGCAGGAGCAGGATCAAGATCAGAATCAAGACCAGGATCAGGATCAGAAATAGAATCACAGTTAAGCTTAAGATCAGGACAAGGACCTGGACCAGGAACACTATCGGGATCAGGATCATGACTATTACTACTGACAGGATCAGTATCAGGATTAAGATCAAGCTCTGGACTAGGATCAGGATCAGAATCTGAATAAAGGCCTGGATCAGGGTCAGTCTCAGAATCAGAATCCAGATCAAGAGGAGGACCAGGATCAAAGAAATGGGGTCAGGATTAGGATCAGGATGAGTATCAGAATCAGAGTCAAGATCAAGATCAGAAGCAGGATAAGAATCGGGCTCAAGATCAGGATGAGGACTCAGATCAGGACAGAACAGGATGAGAATCAGGGCTCAGAATAAGGATCGGAATCAAGATGAGAATCAGAGTAAGGATGAAATCAGTCGGTCAAAATCAGGAACAGCACCAGGCCCTTGATCAGGATCAGGTTCAGAATCAGAGCTTAGTTAGAATCAGGCTCAGAATAAAAATCAGGATCAGCCTCTTGGCTTTTTTAGGACCAGGACCCAGAAGTGATCCAGGACTGGGACCAGGTACCTTTGGGGACGAAGATGTTGGCAAAGATGACCATGGCTGACAGGAAAAGACAGGCTGCCTGAGAGATCCGCCTCCCCAGGAAAGTGAGCGTGCCCAGAGCTAATAGTTTGGCAGGAATATCTACAGCTCCAAAGATGATCTGCATCAGGTAAATACTCACCTGGAACAACAAGTAGCCAATAGGTAGGCAGCTCAGCTCAAACCAGCCAATATACTGAGAGGAGAGGCTTAAACAGGGATAATGAAATCAAGTACACAGGTAGGCGTGTATAAGGTTACTCACCCCGAACTTCTGCAGGTCCATCGCAATACCGTAGTATGCAAAGCTAGTAGAGAACCTGCTCACAGGTGGATATCAAAGTTTTAGTTCATTCAGTTGATAAATAAACACAGATAGAATAAAGATCAGGTAAGGTAATCAAGTACACAAATAGGTAATCAAGTAAACAGGTAAACAGGTAAACAAATGAAACAGGTAAACAGGTGAACAGGTGTATTTCTCACCAGACGGCCACCAGACAGATGGAAATGCGTCTCATTCCTCGGGTCTTCAGCAGGTCAAATGCTGTGAACCTCAATCGACTCGACTCGATCTCTCTTTTCATGTGAGAGTGGAGCACCTGCAACAACGCATGGTGCAGAGCTCAGCATTTGATTGGATAGATTACAACTTTATATAGTTAGCAGGTGGACAGGTTACCTCGATGGTGATCTTATCGATCACCTCTAATTTTCCATTTATCCGAGCAACCCGGTGAAGGGCCTTCAATGCATCCTCAGAGCGCCGGTTCAGAACGAGCCAGCGAGCTGACTCTGAGAACCACCTGTACAATTAGAGAGCAGAGAGAGAACAACCTGACCAATCAGAGAGCAGAGAGAATGACCTGTCCAATTAGAGCGCAGATAGAATGACCTGACCAATCAGAGAACAGACAGAACAACCTGACCAATTAGAGAGCAGACCTGTTCAGCTAGAGAGCAGACCTGACCAGCGTGCAGACAGAACAACCTGTCCAATCAGAGAGCAGCGAGAGAACCACCTGACCAATCACAGAGACTTTTATTTTGAAAGTTAGACTGACCAGCTGTAGGCGAAGAACAGGAAGTAAGGTGCACAGATGACCACCTGCAGCTTCCTCCAGTCTCTTAGCCAATAGGCAAGCCCGGCCAGGAGCATCTGACCAAAGGTAAAGAAGAAGGAGGTGAGCGTGCCCACTACCGTCCTTGACTTGGTTGGAATCCACTCTACCTCTGAGGACAGACAGGTACACTGTCAGAAATGAAGGTAAACAGGTAAACAGGCGGACAGGTAAACGTGTACAGGTAAATCAGTGAACAGGTAGATAAACAGAAAGAGACGTAAACAGAAAAAACATGTAAACAGACAGATATGCCATCGAACACACAGGCAGACAGGTAAACGTGTACAGGTAAACAGGTAAACAGGTACTTAGTGAGACTCCGTTGATGATAATCCCGGACACCGCCATCCCACTCAGAAACCTGAAGATGCAATAAGCAGAATATGTGGGGGAAAGGGCAGAGCTACAGCCAAGCACAGCGAGCTGCAGGTATGACCAGATCAGAATGGACCGCCTCCCAAACCTGAGAGACAGACAGAGAGATGGAGGGATCTGACCGCACTGCTTACTTGGGATGAAGAACGGGAGCATGCAGGTGAGACTCACCTGTCTGACAGGCTGCCGTAGATTATGGCTCCTGTTAAAACTCCACCCATATAAATGGTCTGAATCATCTGTTTGAGGGGACGCAGGGAGCAGACGAGACCCCACTGAGAGGGAGACAGGTGAGAGACAGACAGGTGAGATAGACAGGCATCTGAGAGGGAGACAGGTGAGAGAGACAGGCACGTGAGGGGGAGACAGGTCACAGACAGACAAATCAGAGAGACAGGTGAGAGGGAGTCTGACACTCGTGGTTACCTCAGAGACAGTAGTGGCGACGAACTCCGATTGGTCGAAGCTCCATCCATCCACACAGTCTTCTGTCTGCAGGTGACTGATGTTAGCAGAGCCGTTAGCAGCTAACAGCTTCCACTGAGGCTCCACATACCTGGACGACAGGTGAGACAGGAAGTGATGTCACAGTCGGGTGAGAGATGGACAGGTGGAAGGACCAGTCAGAGAAGTGTTACCTCCTGCAGCGGGCCGGTCTATTTCTTGATGAATCAGGAGGGATGAACACCTTGAGCAGCTGCTTCTCGTCCACCTGAGACAACCAATCGCATGGATCCATCAGAGCCAGCAGCCAATCAGAGCAAAGAGATGATTATGATGCTCAGGATGTTTATGAGTCTGTAGTAGTGCAGTGGTGTCAGAGAGGAGGACGCTGTCCAAGTTAAGGACAATATTGGACAGTCCTTCATACCCTGTCCATTATGAGTTGGACAGACACTATAAGGCATCATAGTAAACATGTTTCATGCAGGTTTTAGGTTTTCTTATCTTCATATGAAATATATAACAAAATATCTGGAACAGCCTAACCCTGTAATTAAAAAAGGATCCTCATGATTGGCTGATGAAGCTCAGTTTAACCTTTCACATGATGACTGACAGGTGGTCAGCTCACCTGGTGCAGGTGCGACAGATGGCTCAGGCTGTGATTGGACGGCAGGCTGCAGTGGTGGGCGGGCACTCCGGAGACGAAGTTGTTCAGCAGGTTCTGACTCGCCATAAGCAAACCAGGCAAACTGATCAGGGTCACATGGAGCCACTGGTACCTGCTGAACCCGCCCACCTGGCCACCGCAACAGGACACACATGTTACACACCTGTACCTGGACAGACAAAGTAATCAGATTACAGGAGGGAGTAATGCATCTCACCTCATCCAGCAGGTCGGTGAAACCCATCCCAGCAACAGCAAACAAACAGCAGGTGAGCTGAGCCTCTGCCCCAGCAGAACCACAAGCAGGAATAGAGGTCAAAGGTCAGAGCGAAAAGTGTCCAAATGGCGGCTGAGTTTTCTCTAGACTCTAAAATCCTGAAATATTCGCATGGAGTCTGGTGAGAGCTCTTAAAGGATTACAGTCTGCAGCTGAGGCAGAGAAAGAGGATTTCCTCACAGGCTGACGGAAGAACGGGCGGAGGGATAAGGGTCCGCTGACGGAGCGAGCAGAGGACGGACTGACTGACGGGGGGCCGAGCAGCAGGAGACGTGAGGCTGCACATTAATCAGTGACTTAGAAGATAAGCGTCTGTTTTCATGAATGTTTGTTTTTCAGTTAATGTGTGTGGGACGTCAGCAAGGTGGCCTCCAACCAGACACCTTCAGCCAGACGCCTCCAACCAGACACCTTCAACCAGACGCCTCCAACCAAACAGGTTAGACCAAACACCTCAAACCAAACGCCTCCAACCAAAAACCTCAAACCAAATGCCTCCAATCAAACGCCTCCAACCAAACACTTTTAATCAAACACCTCCAACCAAATACCTTAAAAAAAATGACTTAAAGCAAACACCTTAAACCAAATGCCTCCAAACTAACACTTTCAGCCACAACAGTAATATCAATAAAAATAAGCTTGTATTTGAGGGTTTAAAATGAAAATTAAACAAAAACACTTGAAATAATAATCACATGAACAATATTTTCAAAATAAATGAAGATAATAGCTGTGTCAAATCAGATAGAGCCCTGTCATCATTTCAAAATAAAAGCCTCTCAGTTCCCCTCTGACCCCTCAGGTCTCTGTGATCCCCCTGTTCTTAGCTCCACTCTGAGGAATTCATTCATCCCCCCCTGTTCTTTGTAATCCCTCTCAGGTCTCTGTGGTCCCTCCAGTCTGGCCCTGGTCCTGTGGACCCCTGTGTTTTGGTGTCCTCGTACAGCAGAGTTTCAGTAAACAAATATGTCAGCGGGTTTCAGAGCTGTGCTGACTTGTGTCAGCCAATCAGGATCCAGTGGAGCAGGAGACCTCAGAGTGTTTATGAAGCTGCAGAAATACAGAGGTCAGAGGTCAGAGTGTGAGAAGTTTCTAACTAGCAGAAATGTTGTAAAATACAGAACAAAGCTCCATAAAAAAAACAAAAGGATGCCAAGCTGAATGGGAGGTGTTACACCTGAACTCAGGTAATATAATAGTGGAAGCTCTGATTAATGTCAAACTGATCCTGACAGAAGACAGAGGGTTCCTGTAAATATGTCCACATCCTGAGTAAATCCAGCCCTTCAAACAGGGGAACAACACGCTCTAACATGAACATCAGGGATGGATGAATTCATAAACTTCTCAATAGTTTTTGCTGAGTCAGTTACAGTCAGTGATCTACAGAGGAAAGTTGGCAGCGTGGTCAAAGTAAGATGAAGCAGCATGAAAGGAAAGAATGTGTCATATGATCCCCCGTCTGATATTTAACTTCTACATGAGCTGAACTAAATGTATCTTTAACAAAGCTCCACAGAGTCACTGTAACAGATACACACACTGTATCAGATACACACTGTAACAGACACACACTGCATCAGATACACACTGTAACAGATACACACACTGTAACAGACACACCGTAACAGATACACACACTGTAACAGACACACCGTAACAGATACACACTGTATCAGATACACACTGTAACAGATACACACTGTAACAGAATTACTGTAAAAGATACACACACTGTATCAGATACACACTGTAACAGACACACACTGTATCAGATACACACTGTAACAGATACACACTGTAACAGAATTACTGTAAAAGATACACACACTGTATCAGATACACACTGTAACAGACACACACTGCATCAGATACACACTGCATCAGATACACACTGTAACAGACACACTGTAACAGATACACACTGTAACAGAATTACTGTAAAAGATACACACACTGTAACAGAAACAAACGGTAACAGATACACACTGTAACAATTGATCAACAAATTGATTTGTTTAGTCTTACAGAAACCTGGTTTCAGCAGGAAGAATACATCAACACCCTCAACTCATACTACCCGTCTGAATCAGATCAACCAAATTCCTCGACAGAGTTATAATTCATTTGAAAGCCTCACTCTTAGCCTTGATCACCCTGTTTGGAAAACTATAGAGGCAAGCGAAGTGATCAGGGAAATTGTCTATCATCCGCCTGTCCCTTATCCAGAGTTTTTATATGAATTCTCTGGCTTTTTATATAATTTAGTGCTCAGTTCAGATAAAATAATTATAGTTGGTGATTTCAACCTTCATGTAGATATTGAAAATGACAGCCTCAACACTGCATTTCATTCATTATTAGACTCAATTGGCTTCTCACAAAATGTAAACGAACCAACTCATCGTTTCAATCATACTCTTGATCTTGTCCTGACATTTGGCATAGAAACTGAACATTTAACAGTATTTCCTGAAAATCCCCTTCTGTCTGACCATTTCTTAATAACATTCGAGTTTACAGTAATGGACTACAC
>VUQH01065561.1:11542-29397 GCA_015106775.1 Etroplus canarensis
AAAAAAAAAAAAAAGAGAAACACACACACACACACACACACACACACACAAAAGGAAAAATGCTTTGGAATATTCACTTTTTTCAGATTTATGCTACGTAACTTGTTTGTTTAAAGTGTTTTTAAAACAGTGCTAGCTTATATATCGGTATCTTTTCAAATAAATATCTTTCACTAGATCTTCAAAATAGTTTATCTTTACAGTCCGTTAAATTGTCATATACATAGGAAAAAAAGGTAGATCACATGCTAGCAGCTTTAACATTGCACTCAGCCCCTTCACCCCCTGAGGGCGTTGAGCGAGCATGACAGTTCTGTTAATCTCTTCATCTCTTCAGTCCAGTGGAACACGACCATCTTTCTTAACATGGGTTGAACATTATTATTTACATACACACATGTACTTCACATTGTAACAAGTATATGAATGAATCCCTGGTCTGGAATGTTGGACAAAGACATGGGGGACTTCTAAGGGAAGGGTTAAAATCACCGGTGTGAATAACCGTGAAAACATGCAATGGAATGTTTGCCGTCCATCATAATCCAACCAGTTATGTGCTGTGATCATAAAATTGTGAGCTGATTTTCAGCTGTCAATCATTAACCCTGGGTTTACCAGCAGCACAACAGTTGACAGAAAAGTCAACGGAGGCATCACTTGTTCCAGACATGGTTTGAGAGCTTCCAGATTACGACTGATCTGTAATGTGTCCAAGTACGATTGGACTTTGGGCTCAGACGTACACAAGTACCATCGCAGCAAACATTTTGATATTGAATAACCATTGCCTGGCCTGGTCATGGTTGGAAAACAGTTGGAAAATAAAAGTTGAATAGAGTTTACACATTTGCTTTACAAGCAAAAGGTCCCTGGTTCGATTCCAGGTGGGGACACAAGCCCCACTCACCATGGAGGGCTGCGTCAGTCAGAAAGGGCATCCGACATAAAACCGTTGCCAAATTACCGATGCAGAGTCATCCTCTGTGGCGACCCCTTGGGGAAATACAAGGGAGCAGCCAAGAGGTACATTTCACCGTGACCCATTTTGACCAGGGTCAGGATTTCAACCATGTTTGCTGGGATGCAGCCAGTAACAGCGTTGAAATGCCTTTAAATTTGAAAACAGTGCAAAAAAATTAATTGACATCACAAAACTAAAATTAAATAAGAACAAGAACCACAAGGAAATATTAATTTTTTTAACCCAAGATGCTAAAAACTAAACACTAATATTAAAACAGATGAAGAACTGAATATCAAGCACCTGTTTTAACAGAAGACACTGTGGGTTCCAGTTAGTCAGTGTTATTAGTTCGTAGGCTTCAGAGATCTTTGTAGGTAGCCAGTTTCCAGTCTTTTACTGGACTAAGCTAAACAGATTCTAACTACATGTTTCAAATGTGAAAATGGTGAAAAAAAATGTATCTAATGCTAAACAAGACAAATGTTAAACTTCCTTTTGTGTGGGAATGGAATGTTCTGTTTTGCTACCTAACACTAAACTAGTTCAGCTTCACATAGAAAGACTTTGGTTGGGACTTTTCAAACAACGCTGTGAACTTGCAGTGAAAAACCACGAGCACACTTGTTGCTCTGGGTTATTTGGTTTTCGTGTCTTTGTCGTTGATGATTAGGCCGTGTCAAACTTTGCTAAAGCATGTGCCAACTCAGTGGAAACCTGTATCACTGACAGTGGCTTGCACAAGTATTCCCCCTCCCAGGCATTCTTCCTAATTTTTGTGTTACAGCTTGTAAGTTATATTGATTTTATGGAATGGGCTTACATAAATAGTCTAAATTTGTACAGTGAAACGAAAGGAAAAAACATACTTTCAAAATATCTAATTTTATTTTTAATAAGAAGCTTCCTAAATAAGATCTGGTGCTACCAATGACCTTTAAAAGTCACACAATTTGTTAAATAGGGTCCACCTGTGTGCAAGCTAAGTGTCACATGATCTGAGTATATATACACCTGTTCTATTCTCATCCTGAAAGGGCCGAGAATCTGCAGCAATGTTCCCTCTAAGCTGTGCGCTTGTACTGCTCCAGCGTCCTCTGGTGTCCTCCGCGCACAGCAAGTCTATGCAGCGCACATGCAAGCGCGCAGCTTAGAAGGAACATTGGTCTGCAATACCACTAATCAAGAGGCACCGTCAAGCAAGCCACACCATGAAGACCAAGGAGCTCTCCAAACAGCTCAGGGACAAAGTTGAAAATCCCACGGAGCTCCATGAGATCCATCATCACAACATGGAAAGAATATGTCACCACAACAAACCTGCCTAAAGAGGACCATCCACCAAAACTCACAGACCGGGTGAGGAGGGCATTAATCAGAGGGGCAACAAAGAGATCAAAGGTCACCCTGAAGGAGCTGAAAAGCTCCACAGCAGAGACTGCTGTATCTGTCCATGGGACCACTATAAGTTGGACACAGTTGGGCTTTATGGAAGTGAAGGCAGAAATAAGCCAGTGCTTACTGAAAAAACATGAGAAAGCATGTTCAGTGTTGGCCAAAAGGTATGTGGGAGACTCCCCAAACATATGGAAGAAGGTCCTTTGGTCAGATGAGATTAAAATTGACATTTTGGTCATTGTGGAAAACACTATATCTGGCGCCAACCCAACACCTCATCACTCCAAGAACACCATCCCCACAGTGAAGCATGGTGGTGGCAGCATCATGCTGTGGAGATATTCTTCATGGGCAGGGACTGGGAAACTGGTCAGAACTGAAGGAATGATGGACAGTGCTAAATACAGGGAAATTTTTGAAGAAAACTGGTTTGAGTCTTCTAGTGATTTGGGAGTGGGACAGAGGTTCACTTTCCAGCAGGACAACACCCCTAAGCATACTGCTACAGCAACACTGGTGTGGTTTAAGGGGAAACATTCTAATGTGCTGGAATGGCCTAGTCAAAGCCCAGACCTCAATCCAACTGAGAATCTGTGGCATGACTTAAAGACCACTGTGCACCAGCAGAACCCATCCAACCTGCAGGAGCAGTTTAGCTTTGAAGAATGGACCAAAATCCCAGTGGTTAGATGTGTCAAACTCATTGAGACATACCCTAAAAGACTTGCAGCTGTAATTGCTGACTTTTTTTTATAATTTATAATTTTTGAAAACACTTTGTTTCATTTCACTTCACCAATCTGAACCATTTGGGGGTGGGGGTGTCAAAACTTTTGCAAGCCACTGTACAACCAAGAGCTCGGACATGTCAGTGAATGCACAGCAGTGTGAGCAGTTGATATCCAGTTGTTTCAGCCGCTCATGTCCGGACACCGTACAGCTGGAGCTGTACCAAAATCTACTCACAGTGAGGAATATTTACCGCAAGTGGAAGACATTCACGATAAACAGTGTCTGTGCAGCTTGTCTTCCCATAAGTAAAAGTAAGCAATAAATATATGAAACTCTAAAATATATAACAAATACTTATAAATTAATATCATATGAGAAATAAATATTTCACAATTACTCTTGGAAATTAAATAAATTTTAAAAATTGCATTCAGGAGGTAGGCCAGCCTGACACCCACCTTCACAACTCTAGTGACATTAAAGGACCATACCAGTGTTTCTGCATGTTTTAGCACCTTAATTACAATCTGCGAGTAATTTTATTGCCACTGACTATTAACAAATTTGATGCTGGAGATTTAGCTTTGTTTCCCTCATTTTCAAGCAGCCACTGCTGTCATAAAAATATCTGTGGGACACAAAAAACAATTAGCAAACTCTTAAAATATTTGTGTGCAATAGTTAGAACTAATAGTGTCTTTATATTAGGCCAGTGACAGCTCTATTTGTGGAGGCAGTGCAGTATCTTTAAATAATGATAAAGCTTAGTTGCCCACCTGTATCACAGTCTGGACAAAAACCAGTACAAGTTTCGAGATCAATTTACCGGACTTTCAGAAATTCATAACCAGCAATGGCTCCCTGAAATGTGGAAAAATCCAGCACGCATTGCAGAAAGTCAGGCGTAATGTAACAACCAACATCGGCGGCGTGGTAGTCTAAATGTCACCTCACCCTGCAGAAGCTGTTCAGTACAGTGAATCTGGTCCTTTTGCTGGTAGTTACTTTAACACAGATAAATTCACCTCATTTGTTCATGTGTCACGACGCTGACTTATGGAAACCTGCCTTAGTCCAAGAAAACAAGTCAAGGAGGCCCCCTGTAACAAGAAACCCAACTCAAACCATCACTGATGTAAATGAACCTTCACTGTTAACTTTAGTACCTTTGGAAATTTCAGTCTTTGGAAAAATAAACTCAAACTTCTATGCAAATTCAATGAAAACAATAGAACAAGCGTCTGTTAGTGTCAAACTGTGCAGTGGGGATATAGTAATGATCTGTTTCCTGTTAATGTCTCGCTAAAGGTCACTTCTCAAATGACCAAAATCAAGCAGCGAGCTTTCGTTTTATTTGAAGAGGTTTTGAGGTACCTGCTTCCAAAAATAGTGACATAAAGAGAAATGTGTTTCCTGTTTCAATTAGCGATGACCGAAACAAATCATATTTGTTTAGGTCCTCATGATAATTCAAAGTTCCCCCTAGTGCTACTTGGGGTTTTCCACTCTTAGCTGGTTATGAAGGATTTTTGTGCAAATATATATGGTTTGCGGTTACAAAGCCCAAAGTCTATGCCACAGAAAACAGGGCAGCTTAACTTTCACTTCATTCACCAACAGTTCAGGGATTTTGTCTTTTAAAGGACCAGTGTGCAAGATATAGTGCCATCTACTGGTGAGAATACAGATTTCTACAATTAATAGAACCTAAGGAGGCCATCAGGACAGAAGTAACAGATTATCAGTGATGGGAAATGATAGCCATTCTGTATTGTGAACACATGAACAGAAACTCTAAAGCTCGTATTCAAGTCAGTTTGTCCATTCAGAACTCCTATGGAAAGGGACCCGCTAACACTGTAGGTATAAATGTCTTATATTACTATCTTAGGGTTAATTTACACTATAGAGAGCATAAACACCAATGTTAGACTCAATTTCTGATAACAGATCACCTTAAATTTCAGACACTGGTCCTTTAAATAATCTACTTTACGCTACTGCTCCCTGGAATGCTTACACCATTGTGTCTTGGCCAGAACATTTCTGCCAACTCTAAAGGAGCAAAGATACAGGAAGAGATTAGCAGTGATGCAAAGACAAGAGACCATGGAATGCTGGTGAAATGTGGCAGGTCGTAGTGATGAGAGGTGAAACGAGAATCGGGAAGGTCCCGAGGCAAACAATGGGAGCAAATTATACCACTGGTCAGCATATGATGTGGTGGTAAACACTAACCAGTCAGCACAAAGTGGCCTTTATTGGGAGCGGGGGGATTTAAAGAGATAGGAGTAAAAACAGACAGGGGGCGCTGTAACCAGCAATGTTATGGTATGAGAAAGTAACATGCATGTATGCATGAAAACCTATTGTAGTAGATCCCTAAAATAAAATTATTAGGTTATAAATGAGCGCTGTAGGAGGCCTAATTCCATTTACCTCCAGTGTCCTGAAGTGAAGACAGAAACCTCAAAACCTGGACTAGGAAAACCTGGACTATATGTTGCAGTTTTGGGGGAACTAATCCTTTAGCAACACACAGACACAACCCTGTCTGGATTTTTAACCATACTCGCTACTGCTCCCTGTTCCCTCTTCGTACTGTTTTTATTCTTTTTTCAGTGAAAGGAGAGAAACATGCAGGAAGGGATGAAGGAGGAAGTGTGTTGGTCTCTGAGATGTGCTCATCCTCAGTTTCTCACACACAGAAAGTTCAGGAGACAAGCAAACAGGAACAACGACTGGTGCCAGTGTGTTATGTTATGTGAGTGAGTGCACAGGTAGTTTAGTTGTCCCTGAGGGACTTTAGTTATATGGTGCTTTCAGTATGTGCGTGACTGATTGTGTGAACGTGTGGGTGGGGGTGGCTGGGCTGGCGGGGGCCGACACAGTTCTGCTGCTCGCTGAGCAGAGAGGTGGTCTCTCCGGGCCCGTTCTCTGGCCCTGCAGAGGGCGGAGACGGTTGAGACTTGGAGGAATAGGAGGAGCTCAGGTTTGGGTTGGGGTTCAGGGCGCACAGCGCTGTGCTCATGGAGGAAGGAGGAGTTTGGGAGATTGGGGTGTGGTTGGTCGGAGTGCCCTGGGGCAAAGACTGGCTCGGCCTTCGGCTGGAGGAGGAAGAGGTGGTTTGGGGCAGAGGCCCGCGGCCGCTTGGAGGCGTCGGCTGAGAATTCGATGGCGGGCGCTTCACAGGAGGTGTGGCTAACGGCATCGGGGTGTGTGACCCCGGCGGCGTCACGGGCGGCAAAGACACAGATGTGTCCAGGCGAGTGTGACTGCCCTCTGGAGACTGTGGCGTGCTGTCCAGCCTTGATGCTAGCAGACCGTTCTGGTACTGGGCGCGAGTGATCTGTGAAGGACAGAATGAGAGTAACGCAGCAGTATTCACTGGGCTCAGTCATTAGCTACAAAAAACAAAAAAATATTTTGATCTTCGTCACAATACTGAGCTGCATGTATGTAACATCCTACCGCCACCTGTGTTCAATATAGGAATTTCACAGCAAAAATGAAAGTTTCCTACTCAGGTTGCATTTTATTCCTCAGTTCTTTAAAACCATGGTATTAAACTTTTAAAAGTTGCTTATTTTAACCGAAAGTGCCAAATCTAACTACAAATATCACCACTAGATGGCACTGTTTTATCAGAAAGTATTTAACACCATGACCGCCATCAGACCCGGCCCTCAAGTGACGTCACACGCAGCATGCTGTCTTTACAGAAGTAAATATGGATGCTGCACATGTCAGCATGTGAGTAAAACTTCACTTTCTTTACACTGACTAGCTCCATCAGCGCTGTCTGCCACGCTCATTTTGTGCATTGTTGACATTTGATCTCGACGCGTCTCGCCTCCTTCGGCGCAGAATTATGACGTCTGTCTCACTTCAGTGACGGAAGAGTCAGATGGAATGCGACATGACCATTCAGCCTGAGGACGCTTTGAAAAATATCAGATATGTATCCAGTTTAGGACCACATATGGAAGTGGCCTGAGTCCGATTAAAAAAAAAAGGACAGTACAGAATTGTCCAAAAAAAGCTGAAATACTAAGATTTACCTTCACTTCAGGGGCCCCCAGAAAAAACAATCCTCAGCATTATCCCTCCTCCACCAAACTTGACAGTTGGCACACTGCAGTCAGGTAGGTTACGTTCTCCTGGCATCCACCAAATGCCAGGAGAACGTTAAGTAGTTCAACAGGACTCATTCATCAGACTGCCAGAGAGAGAGGCATGATTGGTCACTCTACAGAACACGTTTCCACTGCTCCAGAGTCCAGCGGTGGGATACGTTACACCACTCCATCCGACGCTTGGCGTTGCGCTGGGTGATGTAAGACTTGCATGCAGCTGCTCGGCCATGGAAACCCTCGCCATCAAGCTCCTGGCGCACAGTTTTTGTGCTGAAATTAATGCCAGAGGACATTTGGAGCTCTGCAGTTACTGAGCAGCAGAGAATTGGCGACTTCTACGCACTAATGCACTCTGCAACGCCACTCTGTAACTTTACGTCGTCTGACACTTGGTAGCTGAGTTGCTGTGGTTCCTAAATGCTTCCACTTTGCAATAATCCCACTTATACAGTAGCTGGTGGTGGAATATCTAGGAGGGAAGAGATGCAGTGGTGGCATCCTGTTACAGTACCACGCTGGAATTCAGTGAGCTCTTTAGAACCACCCTTTCTTTCACTAATGTTTGTATAGGCAGACTGCATGACTAGGCGCTGGATTTCTGTGGCAATGGGACAGAATGAAACACCTGGATTCAGTGATTAATACTTTTGCCCATATAGTGTATATTATAGAGTGAATGTTTCCATTTTGTTGGTGTGGCAGCCTTTTCTCAATTCATTTCAATCTGAAACACATTTTCTTTTACCCATGAAATGCAACCCTTATGAACAATTCATTTTCTGTGGGTATATCTGGGTGAATATAGTGGTGTAACAAGCAGGGTTATGTATAGTTACCTTGACAAACTGCAGGTCTGAAAGAGCTCGAACACAGAAGTCTGGTATGTACTGGAAGGGGGTTCCTGGGATCTGAGTGTTGCTCCCGCAGACAGAGCCGCTCTCTGGCCCGCGGTCTGTGCAGCTCAGAGATGCCGAGCGGTTGAGGTTGCCGCCGTGTGACGGAGAACGGAATTCTGAGGATCGACATAGAAAGCAGTGAGCGGACAGGGGAAAGGAAAAAGACAGAAAGAAAGCAATGGAAGGCGCACGCACTGTGAAACATTAACAAAGCCAAATGGATGAAAAACAGAAAAACAAATGGCTGCCGGTAAAAAGGGGAAAAATGAAGGCGGCCAAGTGAATGTAGCAGTAGGACACACTGTGATGGATCACACAAACGCACACAAAACATATGAATGTCATACATGTGCTAGAAACCGGTGATGGTGAGGAGACGAGGCTGACAACCATGCTGTGATGACGCAAACTGCATCATTTGAACAGGACTGTCTGAGGACAGGCCTCTCCTATTGGCTGGTTTTAGAGATGACTTAAAGTCTGTGATGATCGGGCGATTTCAGTTAAGTAAGTGGGGAGATCAGGTGGGGATGGGTACTCTGCGCTGAAAAGGAGCACCATTTTGTTAAACGTGTTGATTTGCTTTCTTTCAGAGAGTTAGGTAAGTCTGCCCGAGGCTCCAAACATCGTTTGTCCACAAACACAAAAGATTCTGAACACAAGGTTTGATGCAAGCCAAACATTGCTGTCAGCCGGGCTTAAATTAACACTTAGAAGATTAAAGTCCCTAAGGGGAAAAAAACCCACTATTTTTTTGGTCAAAGAACTACATCACTACCTTATCACACCACAGATGCCACCTGCAATCAGAGTTAGTGATAATTATCTCTGCTAAGGTTATGTTTTTGGTTCAGTTAGTCTGTCTGTTAGCAGGATTATGCAATAAGTAACAGACAGATTGGCATGAACATTTTACCACAGGTTGAGACTTGGCACACCGTAGAAATAAAAAACTTTTGGAGTCAATCTGTATCCAGAAAACACCTTGGTGGAGATTTATGGTCTTCGACTGTTCTTTTTCACTGTTTTACACTGTCCTCTAGGGGCTGAAAAAATATTCTATAAAACTCACTCTGTGATCAGTGATGACTGTTAACTCCACCAAGGAGGTTAACAGTTTGTTAAAATTACACAAAAAGTTACTCACAAATTGGCACAAAAATTTTACCAGTGTTGGGACATGACATTAACTTTTTGAATCAATCTGAATCTGAATAATACAGAAATTCGTGGTGAATTCAGCCTTGGTGGAGGTATGCAGTTTCAGATTATTTTTCACTGCCCTCTACAGGCTGAAAAAACATAATACAAAACTGCCAGTCTGTGACCACTAATGATTGTTAACTCCACCAAGGAGGTGATTGGTTTGTTTGTCTATTTATTAGCAAAATTACATAAAAAGCTACACGTGAATTGGCATAAAAATTTTTTACCAGTGGTGGGACTTGACCCACCTTAGAAATTTTTAATTTTTCAAGTCAGCCCAGGTCTGGAACTGGATCCAGGATTTTTTTTTGAAGGATTCGTCAACATTGTGAGATAATGATGTCCAGCCATGGTGGGGGTGTGTAGTCCTGGGCTGCTCTTGTTAAATATTATGATTTTAGTCCACAATAACGTTCCCTCTAAGCTGCGCACTTGCACAATCGCACACTGCTCTGGCTTCCTCTGTGCACAGCAAAGTCTATGTAGAGCACATGCACGCGGGAAGTCTATCCAGCGCACATGCGCGCAGGAAATCTATGCAGCGCACATGCAAGCGCGCAGCTTAGAGGGAACATTGGTTCACAATTATATTTACGAACCACATCACTACTTTATGCCACAAACGGATTTAGCAGTTATTCAATAGTTCAGTTTTTTCTCTGTTAACAGGATTATGCAAAAAGCAGCAGAAAATCTGGCCTGAATATTTAACCGTAGGCAGAACTTGGCACAACTGATTAATTTTTGAATTTGATCTGGATCCAGCAAATATAGAAATTTAGGTGTTCAGCCTTAGCAGAAGCATGCAATCTTGGACTGCTCTTTTTCACCAAGTTTTACACTGCCCTCTAGAAGCTGAAAAAACAGATTACAAAAATGTCACTCTGTGACCAGTGATGATTGTTAACTCCACCAAGGAGCTTAACAATTTGTCAAGATTACACAAAGAGTTATACATGAATTGGCACAAAAATTTTACCAGTGGTGGGACTTGATCCACCTCAGAAGAGATTAACTTTTTGAGTCTATTTGAATCTGAATGATACAGAAATTCGTGGTGAATTCAGCCTTGGCGGAGGTATGCGGTGTCAGCCTGCTCTTTTTTCACTGCCCTCTACAGGCTGAAAAAACATAATACAAAACTGTCAGTCTGTGACCACTAATGATTGTTAACTCCACCAAAGAGGTGATTGGTTCGTTTGTCTGTTTGTTCACAGAATTAAGTTAAAAGTTATAGACAGACCGGCATGAAAGTGTTGGGACTTGGCCCATCCTAAAAGTGACTAACTTTTGAAATCAATCAAGATCTGGACCAGGTTCAGGGATATGGGGCAAACCTCAGCTGGTGAATGCTGTTAGTGAGTCATGTTGATTTAACCAGTAGCCCTCAGAAAGACAGAAAGCAAACAAGCACATTCTTCAAAATGTCAAAACTACTGTGTTAACCAGAGGTCTGCGGTCAGATTAGATCACCTTTAGCTGCTGACAAATGCCACAGGAGTGATTAAATACCATCTGACTGTGGATCAGTGGTTAAAGAGAGGTGGTAGTTTTGACAGGGTTAGAAATTAGAGGCCACGGTGCCAAGAGTCCCATCCAACAAGTTGCATATTGTGCAGTAATATCTGACCGGCTGGAGAAACCACTAAAGGAAGATGTGCAGCATCAGAAATGAGCACTTCAGCTGAGCACGTGTGAGGGATACAGCGACAGCCAGTTATTGTCTTCATGAGAGAAAAACCTACTATATAACAATGAATTTGGACAATAACGTTTGAACTCATTTCCAAGCAGATCACAGATTTGAGTGCCTTCTCATGGTGTTCCTCTGCAGATCTACTTATTTTACTGTACATCTGTCTGCTGAGGACGACCACAGCCGAGGTTCAACGCTCCAGATTTCAAACATCTCAGAACTTAAGAAATTCCTGCTTTAGCTTGTTTTATATCTGTGACTTAAATCACTTCAGATTTAAGGGTTTTTGTGTAATGTGAGGTAAACTGGTAGTCAGACAAGGCAAGCTATTTGAAGACACTATTTTGGACTGTGGGAAATTTTGAGGGTAGGCCTATTTTTCATTATTTTCAGATTTTTTAAAAACTATTTTTTAATCACAGAAAACTCAAGGTGGCTACACTGACTTTTTGGAATTGTTGGGTTAAAGAAGACCAAATTAACAGTTTTAAATGCTATTAAAGAAAATCATATTTTGGCCAAATCGGAGAAGCTGAAATAAAAAATCTAACATTGGCCTTTACCTCCTGATTTACAGGTAATTATTATACTCATTACAAAATATTTATTTGAACTACCTTTAAAGTAATTTTTCAGAGTCTGACAATTTTTGCAATATCTATATCTATATCTTTTTAAAAAAAATATTCAATATTTGTTGAATGTTGTGCAAAGTGAAAAAATTATTCAGACTTTTTACTTCGTTAAAAGCTATAATCCTATTTAAGTAGCTCAACAGTGCCAAGTTGTATAATCAAAACATATTTAAATTACCTAAAGTAAACATACTCATTATGTAGAATGGTACTTTTTAGAAACAAACACATTATGTTATTGGATCATAATTATTGATTCATTGATGTGTATATCGCTTTAAATGTTGCAACTGACGATATTTTACTCATATATATTCCTGGGTAGCTTGATCTATAATTATGCAGTTCAACTGTAAAAATATTAAGTAACTAAAGATTTAAAATAAATGCTATGGAGTCGAAAGTGCATTATCTGCATCCAAAATATAGTAAGAGTAGAAGCAGAAAGTAGCATAACATAGAAATACTTACATAGAAGTATACTAAGTCTTCAGTACTACTATTACTTCAGTAAAGTACTTGAGTACATAAATGTATTAAGTTCTATTTCTGCTACTTCTATCCATGCTCTCATCTAATGCTGATTGTAAGATTAAGAGTACTCTGGTGGTGGTGGTGATGATGGGTGGGGGGTTCATAAGTACCAGTGCCACCCCATGCTGACCCACTGGACACACCCCTGGACTATGGTACAATTGTGATGGTATTTTTCAGTCATTTATGATATACTTGCTTTATGAAATTGGGATAAAAAATAAACACCTTCATTAACTTGATTTGTTGACAAAGACTAAATTTATTTGAAAAGCTAAAAATACCCATATTTTCCTTTTTATGGTACTGCCGTTTATATGAACTGTTAAGTCAACTACAGACGAATCAACTTAAATATACAAACAGCTACGCAAACCTTAATTTACCATCAGTCTAACCTTCCTGATGATGATAACCTTTTAAGTGTAAAGTAAGTTTTAACTTGTTGATCAGACAACATAAGGCTTTAGAAGATGTGACAGAACTCTGGAACGTCCTGATGGTGGTTTTCTCTGTTTTCAGAGATTATTTTATGATCTTTTTACTTTATAAAATCTCTGAAAATCAAAGCAAAACACTTTTCACAAGTTCCCAGAGCTGGAAGGGACAATTTTTCACTGAACCTGCTAAAGAAAAGGTCCAGAATGTTTCTATGCTGTAAAACTAACAAATCTGACCCAGGTTGTGATCTTCCAATCTTGCGAAAGATTATTTCTGATTTATATTTTTTAGGCATTTTACCTTACAGCTGTTTGTACTAAAACACAAACATTTCAGAAGATTGTCTTCTTTCAAAGTATCTTAGGCAGCACAAATATGGTCCCTGTGTGGGGAAAGCAGAAACAGGAGGCACCAAGGCAAACATATTTTGGAAATATCTGATATATGTGTACTAAAGCCTTCACTTGTTGGATCAGGACTCTGAAGGTGGTTTTAAAAAAGGGGGAAATGGTGAGAAAATCAGATTAGATACGGGCCCCCGCCTCTCCCTGCTCAGGCCCATGCGAGTGTTTACCTGGGAAACGAGAGAACAGAGAAAACCTCTTAAGAGAGAGGCGTCGTGGAGGGGGGGACGCCACTGATGGGGAGAGAGGAGGGGTGACAGCTGAGAGAGAGGGGAGGGGGGCACAGAGAGAGAGAGATGAGCCAGTGTATTTATTTCTTTCTTTTCCATTTGAGCAGAGTGAGACACTTATTCTGCTCATTTTTCACAGTCACAACCTGGAGGTTTATGCTTTGAAGACACGACAGCTGAGTCCCTGAGAGTCCTCTTCATCAGTAAAGGACAAACTATGGCACTGGTTGCTGTAACTACCTGCATCAAATACTGTACAGTGAGCACAGTGACATCTGAAACCAATGAAATGCACCGAGGCTCGCAAAAGTATTCCTCCCCCTTTGCAGGTTTCCTTTTGTATGTTACCTGTGATTTAAATAGATATTTTATGTAATGGACCTAAACATCATAGTCCAAATTGGTGTAGTAAAAAGAAGAAAAATATCTAATACATAAAAAATAAAAAGCGGTGCATGCATACGTGTTCACTCCTGTTGCTAAGAAGCCCCTCAATAAGATCTGGTGCCACAGGTTACCTGCAGAAGTCACAGAATCAGTTAAATTAGGTCCACCTGTGTGTGATCTAAGTGTCACCTGATCTGAAAGGCCCCAGAGTCTGAAACACCACTAATCAAGAGGCTCCACCAAGCAAGAGAGCATGAAGACCGAGGAGCTGTGCACACAGGCCAGGGACAAAGATGAAAATCCCACGGAGGGTGTGGAGCTGGACTCTCTGACAGTGGTGTCAGAGAGGAGGACGCTGTCCAAGCGAAGGACAATATTGGACAATCCTTCACAGCCTCTCCATGACGTGCTGGACAGACATAGGAGCACGTTCAGCAGCAGACTCATTCCACCACGATGCTCCACAGAACGCCACAGGAAATCATTCCTACCTGAGACTCCTGCACCAGTTTCATATGGTTTATATTCATATTGTACACAGTGTTTAACTTTGGAGTTATTTATGTTACATACTGCAGTTCATACAGACACATTTATATTTATTTCTATCTAACTGAGTGTCTGGAACACAATATATTTCCCTCCTGGGATTAATAAAGTGTTCTGATTCTGTCATGGCAGCTACATCCATCCTTCAGGTTATGGTTTCTGCACACTTTGATGTGCTGCTTAATTTAAAACTCAGTTGTGAATCTGAATCAAATTTGAGTAACTGCACCTTTTGAAAGCACAAAGCTCACATTTCAAAAGGTGCACCACTTTGATATTAATTCCCAGATTTTTTACTGTTTTGACTAAAAAAAGAAGGTAAATAAAAACCCACCCCCTGACCCTTTGACCTTTGTCTGTGAACCATGGCTTTTGCTTACAGTAACTGTCAGGAAATCCTCCGGGGGCAACTGAACTCCACTCATGTAATCAGCTTAGTGTCCCCTGTAGCGTAGTGGTTTGCACATTCACCTTACAAGTAAAAGGTTACTGGTTCAATTCCAAGTGGGGACACAAGCCCCTCACACCATTGAGGGGTTGTGTCAGGAAGGGCATCCAGCATAAAAACTTCTGCCAAACTACCAATGCAGAATTATCTACTGTGGAGAATAGAAAGGAGCAGCTAAAGGTGCATATTTTTTTCCTCCTACAGATCTGTTTCTTTTTCAGTTGAATTGTAAAGGTTATAGGTCACGGTTTATTTTTTCAAGCCAGAAAATCCTGGTGTTTTAACGTTATACATCCACTTCCTTCAGCTGCTCCCCTGTATTCTCCACCAAGGGGGCGCCACAGTGGATTAACCAACATTGGTAATTTGGCGGAGGTTTTATGCCGGATGCCCTTACTGACACAACCATCCATGGTAAGAGGCGCTTGTGTCCCCACCTGAACTCGAACCAGGGACCTTTCACTTAACCACTACACCACGTGGGACACTGTGAAAAATCCACTATTTACATTAAATCTACAACATGATAAAATAGGTCTGAAGGGGGTGTGAATACATTCTGGAGCTGCTGTGTAGTTAAACTGTCAAATCAGTTTTTCAGGAAATGATCTTGAAAATTACCAGCACATTTCACGCTGCTAAAATAAATAAAACATTTCTGAAAGATGGACTCATCTGATGGCAAAACAATGTTTTTTCATGCTGTGTATCCGTCTTCACCAACAAATATAATGAAACATCTGGGAAAATGAGGAATCAAACAAACTTACAACTACAGTAAGGAGTCTTTTTTTAGAAACAACAGTGCTGGCTCGTTCATCTGTCTGTACTGAGCACATTCAGAATGTGATCAGTACAGTAACGTGATCACGATGTTCTCTCTGTGGTACCAACTTAAACTCCTGAAACGTCTTCTGAAACGTGCACCGAGCGTTCGGAAAAAGAGTTTGACGTTTACTTTTGACACTGACGACGTCGCACACCAAGCTGCACGCTGCGTGCACGAAGAGGCCGTTCGTCAAGCGCAACAGAAACAGGAGAGGCAGCGGCTGCATCACAGCTCCCCCTGATGGTCTGACATGTCAAAAATACACCAGCAGCATTGTACTGTATGCTTGTGTGCTGTCCAGCTTAAACTGCTGGAATTGTCAGGAACAGTCTGAAAAGAATCTTCAAGATTTAAAAAACAGATGTTTGAAACGAGCTCATTTAGCTCCTCCCCTTTAAGACAACTTCCTTCTGATTGGCTGCCCCTCATGAACGGGCACTTAGACCAGCAGGTGGGCGGAGCTTCTGCTCTCACAGCTAGAGCTGTGCCCCTGAAATGTGTGCATGAGGGATATCTGCTCTAAATGACATCATAAAGACCCAAGCAGAGTTATTAGAGGTTTGTATTTTCTAATTAGGTTTTATTTTTATTTTGTTTTCAGTTTTTGTTTTGAATTCAGTTTAGTTTCAGTTAGTTTCCAGAGTGGGTTTGCTGGTTTCAGTTTAGTTTTTTATTGTTTGAAAATGTTTAGTTTTAGTTTTCTTATTATAATATGGATGGTCTTTGTCAGGGGAAGATTTAAGATGTTCAGATCAGAAATTACAGAACAAACACACTTTGTGAAGGCAGATGAGTCACAGTCACGCAGACATCCTGAGTCTCAATAAACAGAAGCATCAAAGCCTCATCAGACGGACTGACTGATCACATTTAATCCAGCTGGAACATTTTCTGTGTATTTTTATTTTACTGTATTTTTGTGAGCTCACAATGTTGTTTTTAATTAGTTTTGATCTTTAGCAAAAGTCTAGTTTTTATTTTTATTTCAGTTAACTAAAATTATTTTCTCATTAAAAAAAATAACTGAAGCATGTCATGGTCGTGGGTTTCTGAAGTCTGGTGTTGCATGTTTTTCGAGGTTTCTTTTATGGTTTGAAGTTTCCTAGTTTTTATGTTCTGTTATTGCTTCCTTTGTTAATATTTAAGTTTTAGTTAGCTTTGTCTTTGTTTAGTTAGTTCTTTAGACGTATCCTGCTGTGTTCTTGTTTTTGTCAGGTTTGGTCTTGTTTATCTTCTCAGGTATGTTTCTCGTTTCCTGTTTTATTTTGAAGCCAGTCTTGTCTCGAGCTTTATGTTCACTTCCTGTCGTTGATTGTTGCCACCTGTGTTCCTCCCCCTCCTGTGTTACTCATAAGTCTCATGTGTCTTTATAACCCTGCCTTTCCTCTGTGTTGTCGCATCGTCTGCCTGTTACTGTTTGGAGTTCTTGACGTCACGCCACATCAAGTCAAGTTCTCGTCTCGTCATGTTTAGCCACGTTAAGTCTAGTTTAGTTTTCTCCTCTATCAGCTTCGATTAAAGCTCGTTTTTAGTTCTCCTCACCGCCTCAGCCTTTGTCTCTGCACTTTGGGTCCTCCTCACATCCTTCTCCAAACTCTGACAAAAACTGAGCCGAGAGCAGTGTGAAACTTGAAAAAATTACTTGAACCTACACTGATCTCACTGTTTGAAATTGTTGCCATATTTAACATAAGCATCCATCATTTAAAAAATGCATGCCATAACATGTATGTGACATACACTGACCAGCCACGTCTCTTACTAGTCCTGGGTTTGACCCACTTTTGCTGTCAGAACTGTCTTAATTCTTCGTGGCATAAATTCAACAGGGAGCTGGAGAGATTTTGGTCCACGTTGCCATGACAGCATCACGCAGTCGCTGCAGATCTGTTGGCTGCACATCCACGATGCAAATCTCCCATTCCACCACAGCCCAAAGGTGCCCTGTGTACTCATATAGCACTTTTCTTTTCTAACTCAGCACTCGGACTGCTTTTTCTACAAGCCTCACTCACACAAACACACATTCATACGGGCCTTTATTCTACGCCTTTTAGCCCATCCATCATTCACACACTGATACATTTGATCGAGGCACCAACCCTCTGATTGGAAGACGACGCGCTCTCCCTCCTGCATATTGTGCACGTGAAGCACCAGTTTATCAGCTGCTGACTGGAGGCCACTCGAGTTCAGTGACCTCATCGTCACGTTTAAGAAACCCGCTTGAGCTTTGTGACGTGGCAAATGATCCTGATGGAAGCAGCCATCAGAAGAAGGGTACCCTGTGGTCATAAAGAGGCACTCAGGACCCAGGTAGGCTGTGGCATTTAAATAAGAGGCCCAAAGAAAATATCCTCCGTGCCACCA
>VUQH01065583.1:4766-19756 GCA_015106775.1 Etroplus canarensis
CATATAAACCCATCACCAGATGCTACTTAAACACAGCACTTCTTAAATGTCACAAATTTGGCTGTTATAATAAAAGAGATTTAGACATAAAGAATTCTCCAAAAGTCTTGCGAGTGTTACACTGAGAGGAAGAAAAACATGCATCCAGTTTTAGATGTCATCAGTGCAAGTAGACCAGCAGAGAAAATATTAAATGATTACATGTAGACACAGTGGAAAATACTGTGGATATGGTTATGGTCCAAGTTAGATTAGATAATACATGAACTAATTTAGTAATTAGAAGATGCAATTCAGTCCCTTTTTTTTTCATAGTTGCTTCTCTGACCTCTGTTTAGCAAAACATGACCCACATCAAGGAGACATCAGCATCTTACTCATCGGTATTGATGTGCAACATCTGACTGAAGAACAAGCAAACACCCAGATGAACTCTATGCTGCACTTAATCACATGTCCAATAAGAAAGCTTCACTGCCTGATGGCTTCCCTGCTGAGTTCTATAAACGCTTGTGGATTACTGTGCTGTAGCGTCAGCTCTCACCAAACAACTGAACTAAAACAGCTGAAATAAAAGTGGACTTCAGGCCTTTTGCTGACAGAAATCTGCTTTTTTCTTTCTCTTTTCAGTTGGAAATTCTAATCTTCCATTCTGGAAATAGCTTTGAAAAGTCTGATATTTCAACCCAGAATTCAGCAGCACCTAAACTCTGTAAGAAAGACGTGAAAAGAATCTTCCAAAAAAAAAAAGAAAGAAAGAAAGAAACAGGAGCATAACAGTTATCTTCGTTTGAGCCACTGATGTTAAAGCATTGCATACAATGGTGGGTCTGTGTTCAAGTGTTATTCAGCATTGTAGCATTATACGTATTCTGGAAGTATTTTTAAGTGCAAATAAATGATCTACCAAGGCACTAGCTGTTTTGATGTATTCAGTGTTTGCATCCAAGGTTGTAATTGTCATCAGTGAATCCCTCCTGTTTACAGCTAACATTGGCAAGTCTATAAAATTCATGAACAACAGCATGAACTACACTTTCCCAGGACTGCTTACATCAAAGACTGGCAGTTCACACACAAATAGAAACTTTAACATTTTTTAACATTGGTCTTAAAATCCTTGATTTACTGAGGGAATTTGGAGAAGTCAAATAAAAACAAATGGATGTAATAGACAGGTTGTTCCTGCGTGAACCGCGGCTGCTGTTAGACGAGCACAGTTCAGGTCCAAAGCGGTTTCTCCGCTGCTTGTTTGAACTTGTCTTGTCAGTCTTTAATCTAATCCATTCCCTTTGGCCCACTTTGTGGTTGTCAGTCCCAATTTTAAATAGAAGATAGGAGATGGTAAAGTGTGGTAGATTGTAGTTAAAACGAAACAGCAGATGATAGTAAATAGTCCACTGGTAAGTTAGGCGTGACAAGCATGAAGAGAGAAATGATGAGAAACATAATGGCTGAGTCGAACACTTTTTTAAGGCTATTGTGACAGAGCCCATCATTTCTGCTGCTAAGAAGCTGCTGCATTATCTCCACATAGTGATGACTAAAAACAGTGCTGACACAAACTGAACATTTTAAAAATTAATGACAGGCTGGAATAGTTCTGACCCATTTGTATAAAAGAAATGAAGAGAAACTTAATGAAAAAACACTTTTTTGCAACAGAACAACAGCAAATACGTGCTGAACTGCCACTTCAAATATTTCATAATGGCAACAACCTTATGGAGGTAATAGTGATAGGAAAAGTCCTCTTTTCAGAGGCTAAAGAAATAGGCACAAATATTATAAAATGAAATAAAATATAAATTTATACTGAAGACTTCCTTTTTCTTGGATAGCTGTTCCACAAAAGATGTCTAAGTGCTATTTTGCTTCAGTACAGCAATTTGATCTTTTAAACCACTTAATGTGGTAGGACGTCATGGGCTGTAAACTGCTGGCAATTGCTGCCCCTGACAGGTTGAGTCATAATTAGTGTTGTGCATCTATTTTTTCTATTCATGTCCATTACTGAAAATGTGAAAATGGCTTCAGAGAAAGCCTTATGCAAAAATATTGTTGGTCCATCTACTTTACTTTTCCCATTTTAAGGGAAAACTGACTGGCATACAGCACAGAAGCGGGGGCACTCAGAAACAACGTCGCCACAGATACTACAGAGCAGAGCAGGTATTGTGTGCCAGGTTGTTATGTTCTGATAAATGGTAAATGGTCTGCACTTATGTAGTGCCTTTTAATCTTAGTGGTTTCACGAAGTGCTTGACAGTGTTTTTCATTAACACACACTCACACACACTAATGGCGTTGGAGCTGTTATGCTCAGTGTTCAACTGCAGTCTGTAGAAAGCTGGGGTTTAGAGTTGTTCCCAAAGACACATGGGGCAGAAAGATGACCAGCAACCCTGGGGTTAATAAATAGACCACTCTTCCACTCTACCACCCATCTGCAACTATTTATGCCTTTATACAGGTGTGTCTGAAGGTACCTTGTGTTCAGGTAATCATCCAGCCTTCTGTCCCATTGTGAGCATTGAATCTCTTGAACAGTTTAAGGGAATTTCTTCAAAAATTGCCTCAAAAATGAACTTGAACTCAGAGAAGTAGTAATTACATTTCTTCAGTCATGGTGAAGATGGCTGTGACTGCTCACAGCTCATTTTTGGCAATAACTACAGAATTCATAATTTTTTTTTTTTTTAATGTATGAGATTAGAATTCTTTGCAAATGTCTTTTGTCTCCATTAGTCAATGCCATATCTTGGGAGCAGAAGGGAAGAGTTTTAACAAGGAAAGTTTGGTCCTATGTCGAGAAAATGCTAGGCATTGATACACTCCAAGTACGGAAAATCATGATGGACAAGACAGCTTTGATGCGACTGATGGATGAAAGGTTTTGCCTATCAGGAGCGCCCCTAGGCCAGTGATGTGCCTTGTGGGAAAGATGATGATGATGATGATGATGATACACTTACGGCCTCTTCATTAGGTACACCTTGCTACTGAATTGGAACCTCTCGCCTTCAGAATTGCCTTGATTGCCGTGGCGCAGATTCAACAATGTGCTGGAAATATCTCTTGGAGATTTTGGTCCATATTGACATGATAGCATCACACAGTTGCACAGTTGTCAGCTGCACACCTATGATGTAAATCTCCTATTCCATCACATCCCAAAGGTGCTCCATTTTATTGAGATCTGGTGCTTGTGGAGGCCATTTGAACACATCACTGTTGTGTTCAAGAAACCAGTTTGAGAAGATTTGATCTTTGTGATGTGAGCCGTATCCAGCATTAGAAGATGGGTGTACTAGAAAGCAATGCACAGGGTCATTAACAATACTCAAAGTGTGCCAGGAAAATATCCCCACACCATCAATCCAGCAGCCTGAACCACTGATTCATGCTTTCATATTGCTTATTCCAAACTGTGACCCTATAGCATCTGGATGGCGGAGCAGAAATCAAGATTCATCAGACCAGACAACGTTTTTCCAATCTTCTTTTGTCCAATTTTGGTGAACCAGTGCAATAGCCTCACTTTCCTGATGCATGTGGTCTTTTGCTGCTTTAGCTCATTTGCTTCAAGGTTGGACATGTTGTGCTTTCAGAGATGCTCTTCTGCATGCCTTGAGTTTATTGAGTGGTTATTTCAGTTATTGCTGCCTTCCTATCAGTTTGAGGAAACCATTCTCCTCTGACTGTTGATGTCAATGAGCCATTTTTGCCCAGAGATCAGCCACTTTTAGGATATTTTCTCTTCTTGGGAACATTCTCTATAAATACTTGAAATGGTTGTGTAGGAAAATACCAGTAGATCAGCAATTTCTGAAATACTAAGTCCAGCTTGTCTTGCACCATCAACCATGGTATGTTCAAACACGTAAATCACCTTTCTTCCCCATTCTGATGCTCTATTTAAACTATAGCAGGTCATCTTGATCATGTCTACATGCCTAAATTCATTGAGTCACAGCCCTGATAGATATTTACATTAATGAGCAGCTGAACAGATATATCTAATGAAATGGCTAGTAAGTGTATTTCTCATCTACAGTAGTTGAATGCTGTACTGGTGACTCTAATCTTCAGCACAATCAATTGATTAGTTTCTGATTGTGATCTACGTAACTGTTTAAATGCAAATGTCCCTTTAATCAGTGTAAGTCAGTTCAGCAGAACTTGTGACTCAGGGTCCTACCATTTGTGTCCTGACAAGAACCCACTTTTCAAGTCACTTAGATCATTTCCTCTTGCCATCTCAGTTGGACCACACAGCATGAATGGATGTTGATTGCTTTGTTGTAATAACGTACGTAGTGCAGTGTGTGGAAGCATCTGTATTCATTGTATTCCTCCGCTCAATGTCATTCCATTTTAATACTCAATAATACATTAAACTGTAGATAACCAAAAAAAAAATTCTGTTGAAAAATAGGTACACCGCATAGTGGATCACCTTGCCAGAAAATCTTGGGTGCATCATTATTCAGGCCTGGCTGAGGCCCAGTAAATCAGCTGGGCGGATTCTCCTCTCTGTCCACAGGCTGCCAGATGAAACACCACTAAGCATCAAACATCTGCATCATATGGTCACCAGTCTATGCCAAAAACCATCACAGTTAGGACAAAACTCTCCTTAAAATAAAAAGGCTGTCTGACTGTTTACAGCCAAAGAGAATGGCAGAATGAGAGGAAGATAAAGGGAATTGGGGGACAGGGTAGAGGAATCTGAAGTATGGGTTGCTACCACAGAGGATAAATGGATAGTGAATGAGGTGAAGAAGGAGATTGGGATTGTGGAAAGGAAGAGGTCAGTGACAAATGGCCACAAACAAGGGGTAGAGGCCTTGATGTTCAGGTTGGATGAGATACAACAGGATTAAGAAGGAATACAGCGGAAAATCATGGAACTAGAGAAAGTGTTCATTAAGAGAAGAAAATTTGCTTAAGGGTTTTGGAGTGGTATAATGGAATGCCATCCATCTATACCAGCCTTCAGGGACTTCATTAAAATGTATCAACAAATGCAGATTGGGACTCATTGGACTATACATTAGATTCAGCATGCCAGGACAGAATGAGAGCGAGCAGCTGTCTTGCTCTGAGGTCCTCTATCACTTTGTTTATGCCTGATCCATCCACAGAAGTAATGAAAATTATCGCTGTTGACAGCATGGCCCCAAAGAAAAACAACTTTGTCTAGCATGACTAAATATTGGCTCTTCTGCTTGCCCACTGGCTTTACTTTGTGACCCTGTATAAACGTACTGGTCCGCAGGGTGACGCCGCAGTTTGGTCATTTGTCTTTTAACTCTTGTTCTTTATCTTGTTGGTGAATTATTTGAAATGCACAATTTCGGATCTTCAAAACAACCCCTCATTTATGCTGCAACAGGCAATTTGCCGTTGTAAAACAAAGCAGTATGATTGTGTGCAATTTACACAAATTGCTGCAGCTGAAGTGTATCATTTTCTGAAATAAATTACAGTACAGAATGCCTGTGTGGTACTTGCTTTCATATGAATTGCAGCAGATTTTGTCACATCGCCACCACTTGGGCGAATGTGGTCAATTGGTGTCTGGGTGACTCGCCGCTGATGGGTGCAACACGTATGGCCTTCCTTATGGTGTCTGAGCAGAAGCACAGCAGTGGAGGGAACTGGGGCACGGCAGTGGCAGCAGTGCACAATACTCAACTCAGCAGGCAGATTGGAGAACAGCTGCTTAGAGCAATTTGTTTGACAAGTCAGATTGCTGAGGCTCGAGAGAGGGCAGCAGGAATGCTTTACCTTCCGACTCTCACCAAGGATTTGGTCTCCACCATGGAGTCTGTGAACTCTGTCTTTGCCTCAAAATACATTCAGATGGTGGCAGTTAGGCGTAGCTGAGAGGCTGGCGATTGGGGATGTAGCTAGCGCAGCAGTATGCAGAGTGCTGGACTGTGTGCTCACTTCCCGCCAAGCGATAGTACTGCTGCTGCCAAGGGCAGGGGGAAGTTAGTTGGGCATGCTTCAGTAAACACTTAGCTTGATTTAAATGCACAAAGGGAGGAGTGTTGTGAGTTGTCCTGGAGGAATTTTCTTCAAACAGAATCTGTGATTGTTTTAATGTGTCACCGGTGGGATAAATGTTCTACACTCTTATCATGAGGGATTCTAGATGCTGGATAAGCATTTGGTGCCATAGCAGTGCATGAGCATTTGCCCTGTTTTTGTATGTGTTGCACTTTTGGTAAATTACAGGCAATAGCCAGCTTGTGAGAAAGTGTGTTAGTCTCCAAAGTATCAGTTTAGCAAATTTTTAAAGCTCTGCATCTGCAAGTTGTTTACTCTTAAGGTTTTACCGATGGTAAGTAAACATTAAGCTTTCCAAATACAATGACTAAAAATCATGCACCCAAACAATTTTTGTAACAAATCCACCGGGTGGGGGGTAGGGTTCACCAAACCACAGGGCATGATCTTTTAGGCTCATGTGCAGCCCAGTGTCTTTGTCAGGTTCCCGGGTTTAAAGCACAGGCCCAATGCAGGACTAGTACTTATCCAGCTCTCCGTTTAAAGGGTCTGGTCTCCCGGTCTGACAAGTATTACTCAGCCATATTCCCTGGAGTACATTTAAGCTGGTTATAAGGGACTTGCCTAGCTTCTCTAACTGCTGTTACTTTCAGTGTCTACCCTGCTTCCCCCAATCACCCGCCCCACCTGGTAGCCATATCAGTCAGGTGGGAGATCGAGCACGTTAGTTATAGCAGCTCCGTTTTATGAACCTTTTGCACTTGGTAAATTAGCTAGGAATAAGTTTTAAAGGTGAGGATAATTCACCCTAAGGGACTATTTTATGTAGGTGGACTCACAACTAGACTAACCTTTCAGAACCTTTTGATGTAACTTGCACACTTAGAACTTAGCATTTACAATGCCGAGAAGACTTAGTGAATAGTCAGAATCAATACTTTAAATGCAGGAATATGAATGTATTAAGCAATTTAGCAATGGCCAAGCAACATCATTAAAACATTCATATATACCAAATCAATTTAAAATTACAATTTCTCTCTATAGTGCTCGCTTCCCTAACTCTTTCTAATTTAGCTGGTTGGCTTGGTACTTATTTTGGTGCTCTTCTTTTCTGGGGTCACATCCTGATCCTTTTGTCTGTCCAAGGCAGGAGTGTGGGGCGCTCCTGTAGGTGGAGGCAGGTTCAGCCAGGTCCTTGATTTGGTACGAAATCCAAGGAGTTCCAGGCCCTTGCTCCACCTTTCCACATGGGGGATTTAAGAGATCTCACGACTGCCGATTATAGTCCACAGCTGGGGGATCCTCCATATGAGGCGGCTGTAGACAGAGTCAAAGATCCCTTCTGCAATTGGTCTTTTTATCCTTGGGCACTTGTAGAGCGTACCAGGCTCTTATGGACATCAACGCTCAAATCCCACATTTCAAGAGGCAACAACTCTTTTTATCCTTTCTGCAGCTTATTACATAAAAAGTGGTGTTGAACAAGAGTTTAAACTTTGTTTCTTGTAGTATAATTGTTTTGCAAAGTGGAGAAAGTGTATACAGACTTTTATTAAGTAAAACTTGTAATACTACTGAAGTAGCTTCAGCGTATACAAGTTGTATAATTAAAAATATTTCAAGTACCTAAAGTAAACATACTCATTATGTAGACTGGCACTTTTCAAAATCATATACATTATGTTATGAGATCATAATTATTAATTCATTGATGTATATATATCACTTTAATGTTGCAGCAATTGATACTTTTAATTCCATAAATTGCTGGGAAGCTTGATCTACAATAATGCAATTTAGCTTCAAAATAATACTTAACTAGAGCTTTAAATAAATAGTATAGAGTTGAAAGTACCATATTTCTATCCAAAATGTGGTAGGATAGAAGCAGAAAGTAGTGTAACATAGAAAAGTATAATACGGTGCATAAGTCTTGAGCTGCCCCTCTTTAACTTTTGTTTTGTTCCTTAGAAGCCATATTTTGTTATAATTTTTAAAAGCGGTTTCGAGTAATAGTACTCTGGGCTTTCTGTGTGTTATTCAAAGTTTTTATTTTGACAGTGGCTTCTATTTTTTTCCTTTTACATCTGGTTCTTATATCAGACCATTTTCATAGGAATAGTTTTGTGTTTTTCGCTACTTAACAATGACTGATGAATCATTCAATCATCAAAAAACAAACATTTGACGTAAGGGATGAACCAGTGTTATGTTTATAAAAGCAAACAACTTAGCAAAGAAACAACTTTAAATTGTATTTTTACACACTTTGTTACTAGCAGCTTATCACAAAAGCATAGCATTTGTTCCCATTTCTGTAGTTGAAATTATGAAAAATGTCAAAGTTAACACAGTTCGACAGGCAGAAAATAGTATTTTTGCACTAACAAGGTGATTCCAAAATAGCTATTAGCCAAAAAAACTTGGCATATCTCAACATGGTGTGCAGTATGTCCTTAAAAAATTTGAATAAACCAGACAAGCGGGGGATAGAAGCAGAAGTGGCAGGCCTAGAAAAATTATCTACAGCAGATGAGCAGTTTCTGAAAGTCATGTCCATAAGAAAAAGGAAAAAAAATCCATCAAACACCTGACACAGGAGCTGGGGGAAGCATGTGGCCCTTCAGTTGATCTGTCTACTGTTCGCTGAAGCCTCATCAGAAATGGTCTCAGTGGAAGGGTGGCTGTCAAGAAGTCATTCTTAAGGAAGGGGATCAGGGATGAAAAAGGCTGAGGTATGCCAAATTACACAAGAACTGAACTGAAAATCAGTGGCAAGAGGTCTTATGGAGAGATGAACATGGACCTCAAACATTATTGAAGCAGTGTGAGATCATCTTGACAGAGAAAAGAACAAAAGTCAGGCAGCATCCACAAAAGTGCTTTGGAATGTCCTTCAAGAAACCTGGAGAACCAGTTCCAGAGACTACTTAAAGAAAATATAAGAAAACTTCCCTAAGAGAGTTTAGGCTGTGTTGTAGAATAAAGGTAATCATAGTTTATTTTTGTAAAGTCCGTTTTCCTTATGTACTGAATTTTCCATTTATTTTGGCACATTTCATAAAGAAATGAGGGGTGCTCAAGACTATTGCAGAGTACTGTGCTTAAATAAAGTGCAAGTGCATTAAAACTCTGCTTTACTAAACGTAAGAAGTTACATTTCTGCTGATCCTATCCATTCTCTCATCCAGCGGTGTTGGGCATTGTAAAATTAACAGTACTGTTCATTTTGTATACATTTGTACAGTTATAGTTACAGACTATTTTGGTGCACTTGTATTTTGCGATTAATTAATTTAAAAAAAAGACACACTTTAAAATTATAGATGAATCTGACTGATAGCACAAATGTACAGTATTTATTTGTTTTAGATTTAAGATGGATCAGTATCCTTATTTGATTTGATATGGTTTGATACTGTCATATGATATCATATGATTATGATATCAATATTATTAGTGTCCCTGTAGTGTAGTTTCAAGCAAAAGGTCCTTGGTTCAATTCCAGATGGGGACACAAGCCCCCTCACCATGGATGGTTGCATCAGGAAGGGCATCTGGTGTAAAACCTCTGCCAAATTACCAACGCAGATTAATCAGCTATGGCGAATTCTTGGAGAGAATATAAGGGAGCAGCCAAAGGTACATTTATAATAATATTGTTCTTTTTTTGTTTACCATGATAACTATAAAGTGAAAATCTGACATCAGCCTTATAACATAGCTAGAGCACTTTAAAGACAAGGATTGCAAACACTATGTGCACATCCACTATCCAAATAACAACTTTCATTGTTTTTTTGTTGTTTTTTTACCTGGTAGTGCAATCGCCTGTTAGATTTGAAAACTGCACACTCATTATGCTCTTAAAGCAGACAGTGTACTGATTTAAATGCTCCCATGACTCAGTATAATACATTAGGTGAATCCACACATTCCTGAGCAGACATTGCAGTGCACAGATTTTGGAATAAATATGCCACACCCGGAAAACACAGAGATAAAATGATGACGAAGGGAGGAGAAATAAGCATAGCCTCACAGAAGGACATCTGTGTTTTTTTTTATTATGCCTCAGCTGACCTAATGGAGATTCAGAGCTGCTGCAGGAAAAATGTATTGAAGAGTTAGGTGGTACATGGATTAGTAAATGAGGATAATGGGCATCAAGCAAGGGCAATTTATATTTTGAGCTTTCTGTATTATGTGCTGTCTCACATATAGTGCAATAAAAGTGGATTCTTTCATTTGCCATAATGTAATTTATTTCCATAATGTAATCTCTCTACATGGCACTCAGAGGAATACAGAATCTAATAGTCGCTCATCAGCTACTTTGAAAAATGTGTGTTTTAGCCTCAGAGACAATTCTTGAGAAATTATGAAAATAGATCACATGAGGTTTTTGTAAAGCATCTGTTGACAGTCAGCACTGTTTACGCAGGTTTATAGACACGTTTTTATTGAGTGATGCACACAGAAGCAAAGACTTTTATTATGACAGTTTTTTGTATTCTGTTTCCTCTTTAAAGTCATGCCTTCACAGGAGCTTTTGAGAGAATATTGATTTTGATTGCCTTCAGAGATGGTCTAGTGAGTCTGAAAGGATCCCTTAGAGACTCTCTGACACCCAGGTCCAACTTTTTACCCTTTCTCATTCCGAGTATTAGGAGCTTCAATGTTCCCAGAGTGCTAATAGGGCTACCATTTGTCCTCTGTCAGTCTGGCAATTGAAGGAGTTTAAAGTAGCAATCTCAAAGATTTCACTCCGGGTTGATTTGGCGAAACCTGTAGTTACGGGAGATAACAGCAAGTAGAAGTTAATATATCCTGTAACTGGGGTCTCGGAGCAACAAAACAAACTTACTTCATTTCAGCAAATTCAGCCATTAATTTGCCTTTTTTAAATCTCTGAACCATCAAAGCCTGATTTTATGATGCTCATAGAATTAGACTGGAAATAGCAAGGCACCATAAGGGGAGTTGGTTACCTTGCTGAAAAACCAGAGTGGTGCACTCTGTCACCTGCTGCTCTTCCCAAGGCTTCTCACTGTGGCTGATACATCTTGTTCCATAAATCACTGCAGTATTTACTGTGTGCGATCCAAAAATGCTAGGTTCGCTGACAAACATACTACAGTTCCTTTTGCATACTTCATTAGTCAACTCAGATCTCACCAGTAAAAGGACAGCCATACAGAAAGCGATTCACTCGGCATGCATTGCTTTGTCGCTGACAATCAGTCGCTGGTGTACATTGCCAGCTCCAGTTGACATGGTAAAGCTCTAACATATTTACAACCTTGTCATATGTCAATCAATGGTATCCTTTACTCTCACTGGTAGCAGATATTTCACCTGTCTATGCTTGAAGTCACTGAATGTCATTCATGTTCTCCGGCCTCTGGTCACCACGTCATGGCCACCGAGTCAGCCCAGGTGTATCAGCTAATATCAACTATCAGGCCCCTCTTCTGTGGAACCAACGCCCAGTTTGTATTCAGGAGACAGACACCCTCTCTACATTTAATATTAGACTTAAAACTTTCCTTTCTGATAAAGCTTATCATGAGAGACATATAGGCTTAGGCTTCTGGGGGGCTTCTGGTGATGTACAATACGGGGAATTTCTTCTCCACCCACTTCTTTTCATTCCCCATGCATTTATTTGTGACTGCTGCATATCATTAAATGTTGTCTTCTCTCTCCCATAGTCTGTGTCAGCCTTTGCTCTCCTTTCTCTATTCTCTTTCCCCTCATCCCCAACTGGTTGAGGCAGATGACTGCCCCTCTCTGAGCCTGGTTCTGCCAGAGTTTTATTCCTGTTAAAAAGGGAGTTTTCTTTCCTGTCGTCGCCAAGTGCTTGCTCACAAGGGATCGTCTGATTGTTGGCAATTTCTCTCTTTGTTGTGAAATGGTGCTATGTAAATGGAATAGAGTTGACTTTAACTGATCCAAACTGAATTAAACTGAATTGAATTGAAATCCACCACACATTCTGTTCTTTAATGCTGTCTGGCTGAAAGCCATGTCATTTATCATTGATGCAGGGGGGTCTTCCTTCCGCTCTCCGAACCTTAGACTTGATAGGGTAGAGTGGTCCAGTCCCAGAACAGATGCATATTGCCAAAAATAAATTACTGCAGGTGAAAATAACTCTTACAACTCATTTAAAATGCCTTCGCTGTGATGCTGCTGTAGCATGTTTCATTTGTATTAACTTAATAATGCAATTCTTTCAGGAACATTGCCACAGACACATTTCCAAATAAACATTTCTGCCATTAGTGAGGCAGGATGAATAAACACTATGTTACCTCATTCTATTATGACAAAAGAAGAATATATTCAAATGAAAATATTTGATTCCTGATTTTATCAAAAGCCAGGCATGTTGAGTCATGCTATAAAAGTAAGTGCACTGTAATGGCATGCATTTGATCGCGTTCTTGTGTTTGTCTGTGTGCTTGTTTTATTTATATATATATATGTGTATGTGTGTATAAATAATGTAGTATGGAATTAACTGAGGCTGCTCAATAGGCTTTTCTTCCCAATGAGCATCCCTTTCCAGGAGATACTGTGTTGAAGATGTGTTCACCTCTACCACATCGTCATCCTGGGCCCTGACATGGTAGTTTACCTCAAAGGTGATGTTTCCTCGCCGCTTCCCCTCCTTACTCTTCCCTGACTCGTGGGCCCTGCTGGCAGCTGTCACGCCTAGAGTGGCATATAGCAAGGCATCAGACATCCTGGCATTTTGCCCTCTCTCCGTGACAGCCGCTGACTGTCAATGGCTACCAGCCTGACAGTCTTTCACCCAACTTCCCCGTGTACTGGGTTCCAAATGTTATCATTACTGCAAGGAGGGATGTCATCATTTTCTCCCCTTGGAACATGGAAGCACTCCCAGCAAAGTGGCAGAAGTGCAGTGGCATTCAGCGTTGTGTGAATGACAAGATATTATAGCAGCTGTAGCGACAATGGTCCATGCACACCAGGGGCCATAAAAGTGATTCATATGCTGTCTCCCTCTGTTTCTAAGACAAATCTACAATTATATGACTCAACCTTCAATGCCCTTTAGTTGGGAAAATGGGCTCATGCCTGGAGACTGATTTTGTCTTAAAGGAAAAAAAAAGAAGAAGAGAGAAAGCTGCGATTCATTGGTAAAAAAGAAGAAGCGGGGAAATAATGGGCAGGAAAATCTTTGGGGGGAATTGCATTCTCTCTGAGAGGAAGCATAACCAAGGCCAACCCCTGTGCCATTCAATCAGCATGTAATTCAGTTGTCAATATGGCCTTAATCACTGCACTTGGGTCTGGGTCTCTTTTCTAGTCTCCAATCTAAATAAATAAATAAATAGCACAGGAACCTCACAGTGTATTGCTGAAAAGCAAAAATGTACAAATCGGTAAAATTTGGTGTAATGGTCAACAGTGACACAAAAACAAGGACAGAAGAGGAGTATGGAGTACACAGGTTCAAAGTGATTGCTGCATTAAAAAAAAAAAGAGAGAGAGAGAGAAAGAGAGAGGAGTTGAGGACGGCAACCTACTGCCACAAATAAAGCAGTTTATCAGACAGACTCCTCACTGGGACAGGTCCATCTCAGATTAATGGCAAAGGGAGGGACAATGACTTTGATTATCATTTCCCCTGTCCTACACTCCATTTGTCCACTTTGGTCTCTTGGGTACGAGTCACAAAACAGACTACCAATGTCTGTGATTACCTGATTTCAATTTGCTCTCCTTTCCATTGTACTGCAGATGCACTGGCCCATCAGTCAAACAAACACACTGGATTGCAGAGCACCTTTTCTTTTGTTAACAGCAACCCAATGAAAATTGCCACCTGAGGAAAGGAGCTAAGAATTTAGCACTTGGTGGGGCATTTGGTATTAAATTTTCAGTTGTGGATGGAAGTCAGTATTGTTTAGCTTTTTTAAGATAACAGTGGAGAGTTTATATGCACTGCCATAGTGTAGCAGGGCTATTTTAGCTGTCCCTTCAATCTAGGGAAAGCAGGGGAGGCTGGAAAGGACACTTGTCACTCTTTACGTCAGTTTGCATTGGGTGTAAAATTGCTCTGCTACTTTGCTTACACATAGATAAATGTACAAGTATGCATTCACACACACAGATGCTTAAATCCTCACTGACTTTGACTGACATTCACACATGCATGCCTACACACATGGTTTTTCACTCCTCCTTTCTTACCCCTACACACTCAAAAATTTCTGCACACGCTCAGGCTGCGTTTGCTATGAGCAGAAGGAGAGTAGAAAAAGATGAAGAATGAGCCAAATAATGTCAGACTGAAGGCAGCACCCATCAAACGCATCAATGGGTCCAAGGTGTGCAAGGACGGGGTGGAGGTTTTATGACTGCTGCCGAACATAAATACAAGCTAGGAGTCTATAGTAGAAGGATGTCTGTGGGGTGAAAAAAATGCACATTTTGCAGAATGTCAATGTAAATGCTTTGAAACCAAATTCAGGCTGGGTTCAGGTTTTCGTATGAAGCCAAAATTCTCACGGAACGTATTCAGACCCCTTTAAATTTTTCACTCTTTGTGTCATTGCAGCCATTTGCCAAAATCAAAAAACTTCATTTTATTTCTCATTAATGTACACTCAGCACCCCATCTTGACAGAAAAAAACAGAAATGTAGAAATTTTTGCAAATTTATTAAAAAAGAAAAACTGAAATATCACATGGTCATAAGTATTCAGACCCTGTGCTCAGTATTGAGTAGAAGCACCCTTTTGAGCTAGTACAGCCATGAGTCTTCTTGGGAATGATGCAACAAGTTTTTCACACCTGGATTTGGGGATCCTCTGTCATTCTTCCTTGCAGATCCTCTCCAGTTCTGGCAGGTTGGATGGTGAACGTTGGTGGACAGCCATTTTCAGGTCTCTCCAGAGATGCTCAATTGGGTTTAGGTCAGGGCTCTGGCTGGG
>VUQH01065629.1:5179-16312 GCA_015106775.1 Etroplus canarensis
AACAATGTGAGAACTGCCTTTATGGTTCCAACCATAACTATAGCTGCTCCAAGATGCAATATTTAAGTGGTGAGAAAGACGAAACACAGAGGAACAATCCAATCTGGACAATGTGTACTAAAGCTGACAGAACGGAAGAAACACCACACAAAAATGGATACGCTTCCAAATATTTCAGTAGACCATTGTTGCTATGCCAGACTGTGTTCAGTCAGAGCCAGTAAGAGATATCATCCAAGGTCAACATGTACGCTGAGAAAATTATGACATTACATTACAGTCATTTTGAAGAAGCATTTAAACATAAAAAAATGAGGAGGCAAAGAAATCACAACATCAGCTGGAATAAGGTTAGTTTATGGAATGTACAGTCATGTAAAAAATAAAGTTTTCACAGTTCTGTGAAAAACTAAGTACAACCTTACTGCTTCCATAGGAAATTAAAAGGCAGTTAGCTTCACTTACTTATCAAATCCACTTGATTAATTGATCATCAGCAAGTGTAGCCATTTCCATGAAAGCAGACATTCTAAGCAGTTTGGCAGACTGCCTACTGCTTGCAATAACTATTTGTTGGAGTTGCTAACTTGGGACACCTTTGTTGCATTTTCGCTTTAATGGGCACTCTGCACTTTAGGTAAACAAATGAACATTAAGAAAAAAGACTAAAGAATTCTTAAAAAATAATTTATTATTTGAGTATTATAGCAGTCTGTGATTCCGTCTTACAAGCACTTAAGTAGGAACTTGGCATCTGGAAGACAGATCCTGTTGGAGAAAGATAATATTTAGCATCTGCAGTGTATATTAAATATGCCTGTGTAATCTTATGAGTAGAATGTAGTATTGTTCACATTGGTGTAGCACTTACTCACCTGTTTGTCCTTATCTTTCCTAAGGTGCTCGCACAAATATATCCTCAAGGCTCTGAGCAGTTTCTAAAGGTTCCCAGATAGACCAAGGAGGAAACTGTGTTGGGGAGTTTGCTTTGAGTGCTTTGAGTTTTAGGTGTTTTACTGGGTTTTACAGTTTGGTTGGTTACAATGTAGGTTTAATGTATTTGTAGTATTGATGATTGTTTTTATTATAATTTTAAAAATATAGAAAACTGTTATGTCTTAACTGCTATCTGTGCATATGGATGCATCGTTTTTATGTAAGAGCTTGGTAAGGCTCATCAGCAGCACGTATAAATGGGTGCCTGTTTTCCATAAAGAGGAGTTACTGGTGAGGGCTATGCATGCTTCCTGGCCCTCATGGCAAACTGATTAATGTTGTATTGTTTGGCAAAGAGGGACAAAGGTTAATCAGCACCCTACTCTGCCTCTGCCCTTAATGATCGAAGCCCGGCCACGTATGATCCTTCCTTGCAGGACTATTCAGGTGTGTGTTACCAAACTACCACAATCTTTCCAGGAGTGGACATAGAGTAAATTCAGTCCAATGTCACATTGTGCAATGTTCAGAGAAATTGCAAAAAACCCAAGTGCTACATGTGAGACTCTACAGGCCTCAGTTAGCATGGTAAACATTAAAGTTCATGACAGTGAAAAAAAAAGAAGTACTTTCAGCTGCTCACTTGTACTCTCCCCAAGGGGTTGCCATAGTGGTAATTTGGCAAAGGTTTAATGCTGGATGTCCTTTGTGATGCAACCCTCCATGGTAAGAGGTGGCGTGTTCCCATCTGGAATCGAACAGAGACCTTTAACTTGTAAACCACTATGCTACAGGGGACACTACGAGAGTACAAGTGAAAAATACTGAACAAGTATCACCTGTCTGGAAGTGTTGCCAGGAGAAAGCCTCTTCTCTCTAAAAGGAACATGGCAGCACAGCTTCAGTTTGTAAAGCTGCATCTGAACAATTGCAACACTTCTAGAACAATGTCCTTTGGACTGTAGAGACCAAAGTGGAGATGTCCAGCCATAATGCACAGTGCCCCTTTAGGTGAAAACTAAACACAGGGTATCAGTACAAACACCTCATACCAACGTAGTGGTAGACAAGTGATGACTTGGGCTTATTTTGCAGCCAATGGGACCTGGGCATCTTGCAGTCATTGAGTCTGCCAAGAACTCCTCTGTATACCAAATATTCTAGAGTCAAATGTGAGGTCATCTGTCTAACACTGGGTCATGCAACAGGACAATGATCACAAGCACACCAGCAAATCTATAACAGAACAGCTGAAAAAGAAAAGAATCAGATTGCTGCAATGGCTTTATCAAAGTGTGTGTAGTTTCAGAATAAAGACATCAAAATTCTCCTTTGGGTCACAGCTCCTGATTAATCAACAGGCAGCAATGTTGACACTGCACTGATCCTGTTTTACTGAAGGACTGATTTTGTGATAGGCTGCACAATGGTCACTAAATAAACTGATAAAAAAATCAGAATTCATGATCAAGAGGAGAAAAAAATCTTCTGAAAGAGAATCTCCAGTGTTACTCATAGTGATCATGGCCTCTTACAAAGAAGTCTCCTGCTGGGGAAATCATGACTGTTTCTTCATTATTACATAATGCTGGCTCTAATCCATACCATGGTTAATATGCTGCTGAGAAAACCTGAGATTTTTTTGTAACTAACTCACCATCCCTGAAACGCTGTGTACCTTCAGCATCGGCAAATAATGAAGAAATGTGACTAATGACGTTTGTTTGGACACTGAGCCGAGAGGTGAATAAAGATAGCAAATAACCCGGGTAGCACAGAATCCAAACCCCAAACATCATATAAATCTTTTTATCAGTGTGAAAGCATTTCATTTGATCACATTTAAGTGAACTGACTTCATTACCTGTCTTGTGAATGGGATGGTGGTCATTTCCCTACTTTTTTCAAACAGCATTAAACACAATGAAATGATGGCGACCAGGGAGCCATATGTTTGTACAAAGGACACCCTAAATGCAACATAAAGGAACAGATTAAAGTGCATGTCACCTCAGGGATTGTTACCTAATCTCTTATCTGCACATTGACCAAGTCTGCAAAAGTCTAACTGGGTTTGAGAACTTGACACAGAGGACATGAAGACCGCAGTTTCTTTGCACGTACACTCTAGTTTGTCTATAAGAGAACACTATCTTTCGGAGTCATTCACCTATGACACACTTAACACACTTGTTGTCTTGCCAAGATGATACAGGAAATATTGATGTCTGTTTCTTTAATGCTGTTATCAGTGCACTTTTACCAAAATCTATTTATTGGTCAAGGTAATTACCAATCAATATTGCCCTCAAACCAAAGTACAAATAAAAAAGTGTGCATGAGCACAGTTGTTTGCTTGCCGTACTGTTACCATCTGATAATAAAATGTCATGCGTTACTTTTATGACTATTAATGAACTATTTGTGAGTTAACTATCAATATATTCTCTCTCTGTGTATATATTGTACATCAAAAGGAGGTATTGAAGAGATTTAAGTGTTTCATTATGTTATTTTGGTGTTTCACGGTGAAGCCTTTTGAAGATGTCTCCTAAACATACTGTGTGGAATTTTGTGCTATTGGAATTCTCATCTGAGTATAAGAATTAATAAAAACAGAACATGAAAAATAAAGACAAAACAAAATCATGTGAAAGAGTAATGGTTTTTAATGGACTACAGTTATGGCCAGATTTATCATTTACAACATCACAGAAATCATGCTATGTTGACAGTGCTATAAGAGGCAGTTTGCTGTAAAGCTAAACACTAAACAAACACAGCTACAATCAACACATGCTAAAATCCTGAGAAAAAGTTTAATCTAGATATGTTGTAGTCCCTCCACAATACTCTCTTGGTCATTTAGGAGCTGATTTAATGCTCTTTCAGTGAACAAAAGACCCAGTAAATAAATTACAAGCTTCACACTTTTAAAAACAACACAGCTCTAAAGCTTCACAATTATTTTTTCAAATGCAAAAAGAAAAAACTTTTTTTGTTAGACTGTACAAACAATATTACATTTCATTACAATTTTCAACAGGTGTTACGACAGTTTTCAGTGGCATAAATCGATAGTAAATACAGTTTTAAAAGTACTCCATTGAGATCAAAACTGGTGATTGAAGAATTCTTTTTTCCTTTTATCTTTAGGAGATTTAGGAGAAATATTATAACCGCAATGTTTCCCCTTTTACAAATGCTAAAGCTCTACTCTTTGACAATGGGCCATAACTTTACAAAAGTGTGGTTACACAGGTCATGGATAGACAGGAATGTTGTTATTGGAAAAGGGTCTCCTCAGGCCCAGCAAACAAAAGGCAGATTCAATCCATGTCCAAGCCTATTCATGCATTCGTCCTGTGCTCATCAGTATTTGCCAAGCTCACACTGGGCAGCGATAAAGCCATTCTAATTACTGGGTAGTCCTTTTGAACTAGCCCACTCCTGATTTTTAAATGGGTTGCTTAGTCATAGTAGGTCCACATTTTTACTTCACCAGCAGTTTCCCTGGTGTCAAATTCATGACATTGTCACTTTGAATGTCTTCATCATTTGGAGCTTCCTTTGATGACCTCTAGTTGTTCTCTTGTGAAACTGTGGTCTCCTGATAAAAGGGCGAAATGACAGACATAGTTAGAGTGAGCTGAGGTCACAGTTATCTTGATCTTAAGCCGTGTAAAAAGCTAAACCAGGTATGTTCAGATTCTGGTTCTGAATTGAGGCATGTTATGTATCACTGAAGAGGCTATCCAACCCAAAAAAATAACCTCAAAGAATTATTGAGTCATGTATGCTGAGTTAGGTTCACGCTGTACTCACTGTCATACTTATCTCATCTTATCTCGTCTGTTTGGTGTTGCAATCAAATGGTATACTTATACAACTTGTAGATTTCAGATAAGGATGATGTTTTTCAGAATGACTGAAATAAACGGAGGTCATATGCTGTAAGTAGTCTTGTTTGACCTCTTTACATTTCATGTAATTATTATTAACACCTAATTTACTGAAGAACTTGGGATTTCAGTTTAAAAGGGCACATTTAGTAAAGTGGTAAATGGACTTATATTGATTCTTGCTTCTCTGAACTTTAACATCTTCTTAAAGCTTTCTATAAATTCTTGAATCTTCACAGGGTGCTGCTTTTATTTTTTATAGGCTCTGCTTAATGAGAGAGGAAAGAAACTATAAAAACTTTCCACTTCTTGCCCATAAGGTATTTTGGATTGGTGGAGAATTTGGGGGGATGATGGGGTGAAGCAGTTTGAAGTAGTACTGCATAATGTTAAAAACATGAATCCAGTAACAGCTTTATACTATAAATTGTAATGTACACTGAAGTACTCTCATAACATGTATTTTTAGGCATATGTATGTGTTTACTGATGCATTTCTTGAGTTCAATTTCTAATGTATAGAAATGTGTATCCAATTTATAAGGCTTTCTTTTAGTGTTCATATTGTCACAACATAAAATATCTTTGGCTGTATTTCCAATTTCCACCTAAAGCAATGGACTTTTCAGTGTGTCTTACAAAATAAGAGAAAAAAATAAGCATTTTTAGTGGGTTTTATTCAAAACATGAATGACAAGAAAAAAAAGGTCAATTTTCACTGAATACACCTGTATTAAAGTAATAAAAAGCTCCTTACACATCGAGTCCTTTCTCCGTGTTTGCTCCAGAAGGTCATCTTGACAGTGTTCCTGTGTCCTGTCCGCTGGTCAAAGGTCTGGCAGGTTTCGAATGGGGGGCTGTACAGGTGCAAACTCACTGCACCCTCGGTGTGGCTGACATTTTCCACACGATGCAGACCAATGGAGTCTAAAATACGCACACATACACATGCATTAACAAAAAATATACATATACTACTGGAAAGCAGTGAGACACAGCTCACACACAGTTACAGGTAGTGCTGTAACATTCACCTGAGCCAAAAACCACACACCAGGGCTCTGTTGGATTTGGGGACATGCTCAGCATGGATTTGGGGGATAGACTAATAAAAATAATGTTCATTGTTAAGTTACAACTGCCTGTGAAACCAATTTAGACATTGCATGACTCCAGCGGATGGAAACTTGGGTTTTATTGTGCGCTAGCAAAGTTTCCAGTGTTGCACACAGTTCTGAGTTTTCAGACATGCCACATTAGCATATCTCAAATGATCATGTAAGTTTGTATTGCACTGAAAACTGAATTTTGGATACAACATCATAAAAATGAGAGTCAAATAACAGTTAAAAAGATTTGCACATACTCCTATGTACAGAAAAAGATATGAATCAATCTAAAAAGGTGAAAATACTGCTGAAGGATAAGCGATAATTTATAAGATAATCACGCAGTTTGATTTCTCACCATTTATGTAGGCAACCTTGTTTTCCTGAAGAATTCTTTGCGATTTTTGGACCATATCGCCATGTGATTTGCCCTCTGGCCATTCAAACAGCGTCTCCTTCAGCTGACCCTGCAGCAGCTTCATGAAGCAGTGGGAGTCTGTGTGATCATGGATGCTACTGCAAAGCGTTAAAGAACAGTGTCAGAATAAACCAATTCATGATGTTGAAGGATGAGACAGTTTTGTGTTGTGGTAAGTTTGCATTGTGAGAAACCATTAGTTCCTCCACCACACCTCTTAATACTGCATGGTCATGAGAAAAGGAACCTAGAAATGCCTAGAAGAGTCTTCTTTTACCTCACTGGTGCAGATGTAGGCATGAGTTAAAAGCAGTGATAAATGATGATAAAAACCACATTACTACCAAGTCCCCTGCACTATGATACACTCCAAGCACAGCAGCAGGGCTTTGTTAAACAAATTTTTCTGATGTGAAAAACAGCTGCTTATCTGTATCTCACAAAAAGTAATCATATGAAGACCAGACATCAAGTCGGGTGTTCAGGTGATACTTGCTGACAAAGTGGGACATGCAAAAGATATCATCAAACAATGTCTGTTTACATAATCTGTCAGTGTGCAGAACATTGGACTTTCTTATCTTCATCAACTAATGCAATAATTGCCAGAGAAAATCACATGAGCAGGGATTGGTGCACAGTATCTAATACTATAAGCTTGTAAAATGACTAAAAACCAAAAACAGAAATTCTATCATTCAAACAATATATAAGGTAGACTTCAATTATCAAAATAAATTCTATTTCTTGATCATATTGTTTTCTATGAATAACAAGCTGTCATATTAATGTCAGTTTTGTAATTTTTTAAGTAAACTTCTCACCTGCCATGACCTTCACCCCAGCAGAGAACCATGAGATTGAACTTTCCATTGCCCTCATCAACCAAGTTCCTTGTGTATCTGCAGAAAATGGCAATTTGTTAGATGAATGTGAAGGCATATGATGCATTACTCATCACCGCTATACAGTTACACTAAAGACTGAAAGGTTTCCAAAGTATTTAGCTTTTCTGTTAAAGATGAATTTGGAAAATGTACTGTTAACGGTTTAGTAAAGTTGGAATAAAAAAAATATACCAATAACTCCAATAATGAAGAATCATGCTAAACTTTAACAAACCTCAGTCTCAAAGAGACTGAAATAGCCAAACATTTTAAGGTTTATTTGATTTAAATGTCTTGCCAAATGATGAGAATTACATTTGATAAGGGCAGAAAAATACAATTCTATACTGCAAATGCAAAAAATATTTAGGGTAAACTCCACTTAAATGCAGCTGGTACCTACAGGTAGATGAGAAGGTCTCTGTCCTTAAAATGTTTTAATCACAGAAAACCTCACACGTCTTTGCTTGGCCTGTATTTTTTGGTCTGCACAACTGTACATGTTTCCAAATATTTTCAAAGTAGATGCAGCTCTTGAAGCTATTGGGAGATGTTTACCTTCAGAGCTTTCAGACAGCAAGGCTTTCTTTTAATTTTTTTTTTTTTCACTTTTCAGTCTCAGTTTGCATAGGCTAAGGCAACAACAGTAACTGTCCAGGTTTAAGAAAAGATCATACTTTGCCGATTCCTCATGTTTTTGTCTGACAGATAGCCCTAAAGCCCAACTTCTCCCATGTGCCAAAAATCAGCGGGTGTGTACCTGTTCTGGGTGTTGATTGGATGGCACACACCCTCCTTCCATTGACCCCTCACTAATGAAAACACTGGAACAGGGGGGGCTAGTTAAAGTTTTGAATAGAACAGTGAAATGAGGAATGAACTGGTTTGCATACCAGCTGGTTGGACCAAGACTTTTCAAAATAAAGTACATTATTACAAAGCAAACAAACTTTTGTTTTCAAATTAAAACTTAATATGAGCAAAGCTGCTATCCTATATTAAAACATCAAGCAGTTTCCATACAGAAATATTGCTTTTTAGATGACTGCTTACATTTTATAAATGCATTTAGTCGTAACCACACTTAATAAAATTTTGTCACTGCAGTCAGCATTTTTTTGTTAAAAAAGGAGTCAGGAAGAGCACCTTTTGGATTAAAAGCAAGAAAAGTGGCTCATAAAATTATAAAATATAAAAAAATATGAAAAATAAAATATACTCAGTGTAAAAAAAAAAGTAAAATAAAATATAAATGGGAAAATAAAATCTTAACAATAGTCAAGGGTGTAAATTACAGCAACATAAATAAGTAATATCTGAACATTTAATAGCCATTAAAAAACACGAATATGATAAATAAAATGCTTTACCTGTACTGGTCGAACTTTGCATACTTGAGCCATTCCTGAGGCTTGCTCTCATATGATTCCATTACATTTTGAACCTCCTCCACATTGATGCAGTCACTCTCGAAGATGCTGTGCAGGACTTTTATCAGGTCATCCAGAGTTTCTGGCTTCACCACTTCGGTTTGAGCCATCGCTGCGCTGCTGGGGAGGTTATGCTCTGAGACGTCTCTCCTCAGTGAAAATGACAGGGTTCTCTCACTAACTTTGCACAGCCCTTTACTTTTTATAGGCCGCAATTTGAGGGCGAGCTGGTGACGGACTGTACCATTGTCGAGAATGGTGAACGCCCACATCAATTTAACTTTCTAGTGTTCTCTTGCTGAAATTTTGCAAACAAAATAAATAAATAAATAAATAAAATATGTGGCTCTATCCTCATCACACTTGCTTTGTAGAAGTTACGCAAGGTGTGTTTTATTTTTGTTGGTTTAACCTTTAGCGCGCATTGATTCCACACTTTAACAAGTTGGACTAATCCTCTTTGAGACACCACGTTGTCACAAACACCCCCCCACCTCTCTCTCTCTCTCTCTCTCTCTGAGGAATTCCTCTAACAATAGCCTTGCACCCTCTTTTTGTGAGTCAGGACAGCAGAGAAACACAGGGGCATCAAGCATACTGTGGGAGGCACAAGGTTCACTCTGCGTGCTGTCGATTTTCACATTGATTTATCTTTCCCTCGCCCTTGTTTTGGGTGCATGAATCCATACATTAAGACTGTTGAGATGCATTAAAAATAAGCTTGGTTAAAACCCCATGCGAAGCTTTCAAAGGGGTGAAATTGCCACTTATTATTCAAAGGGAAGGAGAAACAGAAAAAGGAAAATCCTTGTCTTAGGCATACTGAAATCAAGAAGGCAACTTGTGTCCTTGTGGTCTATCTGAGGAACGCTGTTTAACCTCAAAAGATTATTGAGTTCTAATTATAGATCATGCAATAAAGACATGCTGGTTTTTTTTCTTCTTCTTTAGGGTGTTGTTTGCATTGGTGGAAAAGTACCGGAGTAGTTCAGTTCATGTTATAATGGGAGGCTCCTGTGTTAATAATCAGAATAAGAAACCTTTTATTTGACCCACAATGGGGAAATTGCATTGTTGCAACAGCAAAGTGTAAGTGCAGCAAAGTGGAGTTAAAAACTAAAAAGCTACAAATATGAGTATAAACAGTATGCTATCATGATATATATTATATATATACATACTGTATATATTCAAGGTATAGACAGTGTATAGGCAGTATATGGACAGTATATGGACACCGATGGCAAAATAAAAATGAATAAATACCAGGTAAAATGACTATTAAGTGACTATTAAGTATATTGCACTGATAAGATTTACTAAAATATATTAAATAATAAAGAATAAAGAAAAATAAGTGGAAGCAAAAGGCCAAGTAAAGGGTTTGATATGTCTACATTTAGGGCATTTATGCTGGATAACAAAGTGACTAAATGCTTTCATTTCCTTGTCTAAGTGTATATTTTCTTTTTCAAATTCAGACAGAGCCATTCAGACACGTTTATGATGTCACACCCAACCTCTTCTTCTTTAATGTATATTATGCATTCACCACATTACCTCAGAACATATGCAAGTCATTCTTTTACAGTCCTCCACCTGTTTCCCCTCAAACAAAGTGCGAAGAAGGAGTTTACTGTGGGTCAATCAACTATACTGTTATGCTGCTGTGCAGTAAGTGCTCACAAATAAAAAATAAAAAATACCAGTGAGGATATTTCAAAGCTGAGTTGCAACTTTGTTGACAGTTCCTTGCTCAACTTTTAAGGAATCAAAAGTAGATCAAGAGAAACTTTTCAAATGTTTTTCATAATTTGCTACAGCAGATTGGACCCTGAACCACACCTGAGCTCGGATTTTTCCAGCAGGAACGCTTAGTATTTGTTTTCAGTTATCCAACATGTGTCAGTACATAAAAGGAAAATCCTGTCTGGCTGAGGAAGAGTCAGGTTCATGTTTAGTAGGACAAAGAGTGGAAAACTCTCTTTGCCTCACAGAACATGCCAAGTTATCCTCTGAGCTGCCACATCATCATTATAAGATGCACTTTTGCTCCACCATGTGGCTGAAATTTTAAATCCTCGCTCCCCAGCCACAGCTGCTTATCGTTAGCCTCATACCATAATTGCCTAAGTCATTTTTTTTGCCAAATTGTGATATCTGCCTAACTAAAACAATTACATTGTTTTTTCTTGTTTTCCAAAAACATTGAAGTATGACTTGGGCAATTATGCTATGAGGCTAACGTTATATAGAATGAGTGATATATTCAGTGAGGAACATTTATCAGCTTAATTGAACATAATTTAAAAAATGTTAACACAGTTTTGTATATGAGAGTTGTGTGACGTGAAAAAGATTACAAACATATATATATATATATATATATATATATATATATATATATATATATATATATATATATATATATATATTTTATATATATATTTT
>VUQH01065693.1:0-16524 GCA_015106775.1 Etroplus canarensis
CTTTGCTACGTGCTTAGCCTCCCAGTATTCCTGTCTACTTTCTTCATCTCCCTGACTATCCCACTTTTTCTTTGCCAGCCTCTTCCTTTGAATACTTTCCTGTACTTCCTCATTCCACCACCAAGTCTCCTTGTCTTCTTTCCTCTGTCCAGAGGAGACCCCCAAATACCTTCTTGGCTGTTTCCCTCACCACCTCAGCTGCACTTTCCCAGTCATCTGGTAACTTGTCACTACCACTGCTGATGTTTACCAACATGGATATTACCAAATGCTGTTTCTACCCTTGAGATACTCTGCCAGGCCTTTACTGCAGCTGCCTATTTGCTGGTCTCTATTCCTTCAGTTTTGTTTTCTGAACCTGAAAAGCTCCTCCGTTGGATTGAGATCAGGTGACTTACTTGACCATATCTCATTTCTTTGCTTTGAGAAACTTTGCTGTATTCTTTGGGTCATTACTGATTTGCATTGAAGAATGCTCTCCAATCAGTTTTGCAGTATTTGTCTGAAACTGAACAGAGTATAGCCCTGTACACTTTAGAATTCATCCTGCTGCTTCTATCAATAAGTATTAGTGATCCTGTTCCAGTGGCAGCCATACATGCCCATGCCATAACATTGCCTCCACCATGTTTGACAGATGATGTGGTATGTTCAGTTCATGAGCTCTTACTTTACTTCTCCATTTTTTTCTTTGCGACATTTTTCCAAATATTTTTTTTTAGAGCGGGGCAGGCTCTGATATTTTCTGGTAAAGTTTAATCTGGCCTTCCTGTTCTTGAGTATAACTACACTACTACTGTAGTGGCTTGCACTTCTTGTAATCCCTCTGAAGGGGTTCATGAAGGGGTCTTTCAGTTGTAATCTGTGACAATGATACATCTACCTCCTAGAGAGTGTTCTTTACTTGGCTAGATGTTGTAAGAGGTTTTTCATAACAGAATTTTGCAATCATCCACTTTAGTTTTCTTCTGTTGTCTTCCGGACCTTTTGGCATTGCTGTGCTGGACAGAGCATTCTTTCTTACTAAGAATGTACAGTACCAGATAGTATGACTCCTAAAATTTTTGCTGTCTCTCTTGTAGGTTTATTCTGGTTTTTCAGCTTAATGAGTGCCTCCTTCATTTACATCTCTTGAGACATTGTACTGAGAGTTCCAGTGAAAAGATACTAAATGCAAGAGCTGTCAACTCCAGAGCTTTTTAATCTGCTTAAGCTGTCATGAAATAATGAGGGAACAGGCTTCACTTGGCCATGAAACTGTTTATCATTCAGTGTCCAGTTACTTTTGAGCCTCTGAAAAGGAGGGACTATGTATAAATGACAGGCTATAATTCCTAAGCAGTCAATAAATTTATTTATTTATTAGATGACTGAAATAAGACTGAAAATCTGCATTTTAATCACACTTTACTTGTGTGAAGTAATTGATTCTACTGTGGAGTACAGAGGAAAAATTTGAAAAAATGTGTCATTATTCAAAACATTATGGTGCGTCTTTGTTTTTAAAAATATGCACACATGAAGTCCATGCAATGTACAACAAATTGGTCTAATGAATGACACTAGTTTTTAATATACAACAAAAACAAACAGCAAACAAACAAAACACTCTTATATGTATCTTTATGTAGATTACAATTCTTTTCATAATGTATGCCACGTAGCCAGCTTTTTTGTACAGGCTCATGGGCCACTGCATGCCCAACAATTATTCCACTGCATAGTATACAGAAATATCTGTGCCGAGTATAGCCTGGAAGTCCCAAGGTCAAAATGAGAGACGCCCCCTAGGGTGGTGGAGAATGACCGAGCTAAGATCCTGTGGGACTTCGAGATACAGACGGACAACATGGTGGTGGCTAACCAATCGGATATAGTGGTGGTAGACAAGCGGAAGAAGACGGCCGTAGTGATAGATGTAGCGATACCGAATGACAGCAACATCAGGAAGAAGGAACACGAGAAGCTAGAGAAGTACCAAGGGCTCAGAGAAGAGCTCGAGAAGATGTGGAGGGTGAAGGTAACAGTGGTCCCAGTGGTAATCGGAGCACTAGGTGAAGTGACTCCCAAGCTAGGCGAGTGGCTCCAGCAGATCCCAGGTACAACATCCGAGACCTCTGTCCAGAAGAGCGCAGTCCTAGGAACAGCTAAGATACTGCGCAGGACCCTCAAGCTCCCAGGCCTCTGGTAGAGGACCCGAGCTTGAAGGATAGACCGCCCACGGGGGCGAGAGGGGATTTTTTTTTAAAAAACAGTGTCTCATGCATTGTTGATTTACAGTTAAAAAATAAAGGAGTTAAGTGAAACAGACCACTGTGTGGAACATAAGGGGGACCCATGTGTCAAAATATACAGTTACTGCTTTCCATCTGCAATGAACCCAATAGCGTTCACTGCATGTGATATATTTGACATAAGTTCTACTCACAGTGATGAAGACCTCCTTATATAGATCAAGTTAAGTAAAATCACAGTGTTCAGTGTGTTGTAGTTAAGAAGAAAAACGGAAACATTAAAAAAGTATTTCAAATGTGCACTTTCATAGCCTTAAAAAGCTTGGCAAACCTGCTTGACAAACTATTAGTATGTTTTGAGAAATGGGATCCTAAATGAAGCACAGCTATAGTTTTGTCACTTCACATACAACACAGCACTCCAGTATTCAAGTACTACTGCTCAAGGGCTCTGACATTCAAGAGAAGGGTTCTTGTGAGAAAGAGCTTATGTCACTTTGGATTCATCACCACTTGAATGAAATCATAAAGAAACTTGTGAGATTGTTTGGTTGTTTCCAGTCACTGACCTGATGTAACAACTTCTTAAATCTTTGCATGGAATGTAATTTCTGAACTTTTTTGAGGACTGGAAACAAAGTTTGCATGCGTGATGTAGTTGAATAATGCAAAATATTCCTAAGACGCTTTAAGTTGCTTTTACACTCACTGGACACTTCATTGGCGCTATATAAATAAAATTGAATGGAATTGAATTGAATTAGATACACCTTGCTAGAACCAAACTTGACCCTGTTTTACCTTCAGAACTGCCTTTATTCTTTGTGGCATAGATTCAAGAAAGTGCTGGATGACATGATGGCATCACACAGTTGCTGCAGGTTCATAGGCTGCACATCGACGATGCTCAAAGTGGGATAAGAAAAGGGGTACAAAGTGTGTCAAGAAAATATCCCCCACACGTTACACCAGCAGCAGCAGCAGCAGCAGCAGTTTAAACCACTGATACAAAGCAGAATGGATACATGCTTTAATATTGCTGATGCTAAATTCTGACTCAGTCATCTGAAGATGACAGCAGAATTAGAAACTCATCGAAACAGGCAATGTTTTTCCAATCTTCTATTGTCCAATTTTGTTGAGTTTGTGTAAATTATAGCCTCAGGTTCCTGTTCTTAGAAGACAAATTTGGCACCCAATGTGGTCTTCGGCTGCTGTAACCCATCTGCTTTAAAGTTTGATGTTATGTGTGTCCACACACACTTTTCTGCATACCTTGGTTATAGTAAGTATTTATTTGAATCACTGTTGCCTTCCTATCAGCTCGAAGCTTTCTGGCCGTTCTTCTCTGGCCTCTGGCATGAACAAGGCATTTTCACCCAAAAAACCACTGCTCACTGGATATTTTCTCCTTTTTCCAAAACTGCAAAGCCCAGAGATGGTTGTGGAGGAAATCCCAAAAGGTTAGAATGTTCTAAAATACACTGCTCAAAAAAATTTGAGAACATCAGAGTATAGCATCAAGTCAGTCAAACGTCTGGGATATTAATCTTATTAATCAGTTTAGTATCAAAGGGGGTTTCAGGTGGTTTGGTGTTAATGAAATCAACAACAGCTGCTCCAGAGGGGCAACAATGAAATGGTCCCAAAACAGGAATGGTTTTACAGATGGAGGCCAGTTACATTTCTTCCCTACTCATCTTTTCTGACTCTTTTTTCACGAGTTTTGCATTTGGCTAGGGTTAGTGTCACTACAGGTGCTACAGAGGTTGCACAGGTAGTCCAACTCCTCCAGCATGGCACATGAATATGTGCCATTGCCAGAAGGTTTGCTGTGTCTCCCAGCAATGTCTTATCAGCAGGACCAGTATCTGCTCCTTTGTATGAGGAGGAACAAAATGAGCAAATGTGCCAGAGCCTTACAAAATGACCTCTAGCAGGCCCCTGTTTTGAAAATCTCTGACCAAACAATCAGAAACAGACTTTATGAGGGTGGTCTAAGGGCCTGACATCCTCTAGTGGACCCTGTGCTCACTACCTGGCACCATGGAACTTGATTGGCATTTGCCATAGAACACCAGAATTGGCAGGGCCACCACTAGCGCCCTGCGCATTTCACAGATAAGAGCAAGTTCACCCTGAGCACATGTGAGCATGTGGGGGTCATGCAAACTACTGAGTACCATTTTGAGTTGCTGCAGTGAAATTTCAGCAAATGGACTGGACTGCTGCATCATTTTTTCACTTTGATTTTCAAGATGTCTTTGAATTCAGCCTTCTGTAAGTTAATAATTTTCATTAGTATTAAATGATGCAGCATATTTTCAATCCTAACACAATAATGATCCATATCAGTATATCCAGCATGATTTTTTTTCCATTAAGATCTGATCTTTTTTTAAAGGTGTTCCTTTACTTTTTTGAGCAGTGTATTGGTAAGGATCTGGACCAGGGCATCACTGAGTTACTGGACGGTTTGAGGTGCAACCTGGTGGCGTCAGATGAACAGAAACATAGACTACGCTCCCACTGCAGACAATTCAGATTTTTTGCTGAGATTCATTTATTTTGCTTATTTTGCTTGGTCATTCACATTATAATTTAAATGCAACAGCCATCAGACTCCAGGGTGAACAGTCTCCGGCCCTGAAGTGACGCACATGCACAGAAGACAGCGTGACATCACACACAGCATGCTATGTTTATGGAAGTAAATATGGATGCTACAGCATGTGAGCAAAACTTCACTTTCTTTCCAGTGACTAGCTCCATCAACCCTGTCTGCCATGCTTGTTTTATACATTATTGATCTTTGATCTTGCCGCTTCTCGCCTCCCCCAGCAAAGAATTATGACATCACTTCACTTCAATGACGGAAAAGTCGGAAGAAATGCAACATCACCAGTCAGACTGAGGTTGCTTTGTAAAATCTTGGATATCCAATTTAGGACCATATATGGAAGAGACCTGAATCTGATTTTAAAAAATCAGATCTGGGCTGTTCAGACTGTCATGGATAATCAGATATGGGTCACATATGGGCAAAAATGTTAGATTTGGGCCACTTTTACCTGCAGTGAGAACATAGCCTTAATGTCCCAGAGGTGTTCTATTGGATTTAGGTCAGGCAAGCGTGGGGACTAGTTACTGGTATCAGTTTCTTAATCCTCCAGAAACTGCCTGCATACTCTTGCCACATGAGGCTGGGCATTGCTGCACACCAGGAAGAACCAGGACCCACTGCACCAGAGTAGGGTCTGACAATGGGTCCAAGCATTTCATCCCAATACCTAATGGCAGTCAGGGTGCTGTTGGTTAGCCTGTAGAGGTCCCCCATGGATATGCCTTCCCAAATCATTACTGACCAGCCACCAAACCGGTCATGCTGTTACAGGCAGCATAACGTTTTCCACAGCTTCTCCAGACTTCATTACGTCTGTCACATGTGCTCAGGATTAACCTGTTCTCATCGTGAAAAGCACAGGTTGCCAGTGGTGGATCTTCCAATTCTGGTATTCTATGGCAAATACCAGTTGAGCTCCACGGTGCCAGGTAGTGAGAACAGGGTCCATTCATGAGGCCACCCTCATGAAGTCTGTTTCTGATTGACTGGTCAGAGACATTCACACCAGTGGCCTGCTGGAGGTCATTTTGTAGGGCACTGACGGTGCTCATCCTGTTCTTCCTTGCACAAAGGAGCAGAAACCGGTCCTGCTGATGGGTTAAGGATCTTCTATGGCACAGTCCGGGTCTTCTAGAGTAACTGCTTGCCTTGCCCAGGGCCCAAACAAACTCTAGAATTGCCACTGACTGCTGCCATATGATTGGCTGATTTTGCAGGCAGCTGAACAGTTGTACCCAATGAAGTGGCTGGTGAGTGTAAGTTCTGTTCATAAAACATGGACAGAAGGCAGCTACTGAAATCTGTGAACAAAAGATCAGTTTATTTTGAAAGTATGGTTCCTTTAACTTCCTTCTGGTAACTTTTTCTTGACACAACTTACTGTCTTGTGTAGCTTCTCACTCCTCCCTGCACTCTCCTGTCTCCCCAGTAACTCAGAATAGTACATAGGCTCCACCATCCAGGCGTCAACATCTTGAACCTGATCCAGAATTAGATTTGAGTCATCAAGTTACCCTGTTAACAGAGATTACATGTAGGGGAACCATCAAAAACTCACAATATTATTTGCTGACCAGTCACTAAAATGAATTATCATAGAGAGGAATCAGCTATTATGAGGTTTTCAGCACCTGGAAAATGAAAAGTGAGAAATGAGAGCAGAAATAACATATTTCTGGCTTATATATCTGCTTCAAATTCCCCTGTGATTTATCTTCAGAGACTGCAAGTAATATTTTTACTTTTGTACTCATCTTATTTACTGTAATGGTGAGGCAACCAAGCATTTCAACTATTCAAGAGATTAAGGAAACCTCTGGTTTACCAAGAGAGACCACAAATACTTTGAGCATTTAAACCACTGGGAGTGAACTGGTGAAATTATACAGCACATAGTCTTAGAGTGGAAAAAGGTAAATAGCTCTGCGTGCAGGCTGTTCTCTGTGGTCAACCACTGTGCTGTTTTTAAAATAAATTCAGATTTGGATGTCGTAAAACAAGTGGACAGTCAAGCATGGGCCCGCAGGAAGTCATCTTCTGTATGATTCAGAATGGAAACTATTAATACTGTGTATGTGTTTATCTGTGCGTCTGAGTGTGTGTGGGAAACACAAACAAAGACTAAGCCAAATTGTAGGAAGAAATAAATGGATGGAAGAGGATGTTATAATTCAGATGGGACCAGACAAAGCTCTGGATTCTTCTGTGATGCATTTTGTCCAGATACTTGTATTATTCCAGTAAGACATTGACAATAGACACACCCTTCCAGCACACACACCTACAAACTAAACAATGTGAGTGCTGTGCAGCCATGGATTCAAAGCATTGTGATAGCTGAAATGAATATATGTGTCAATTATATTTTTATATTGAAAACAATGTGTAATGAGTACAAGAACTTAATTATACTCGTAGCTTCTAAGTCAGCCTTTATCAATTTTTTAGAACAATTTGGACAGCCCTGACAATTTATGTCTATGACCAGTTGCTGAAATTTTTTATTTACGCCTTCTTGCTAAAACTGTACTCCAGGCTCCTTGTTGCATCATGATCCATTTACTCTCTGCTGCTTCTGCTAAACAGACATGCAACATTAATTTCTCTGTGGTTTTTTGTGTACCTCCCCTCCAGGACTGAACAAGTTCTCACAAGCACAGTTTGGTCTTCATGGTCATCGACACTTGCTGGATGATTTTTACAGTCTCGTCAGTGAGCTGTAAATCAATTCACACAGTATGTCCCCCCTCGCAACAATGCTAGCATGTGCATGTGCATGTGAACATAGCTGAATATGCTTGTGCACAGACACGCACTCACATTAACACACTTCTCTCCGTATTTCATGCTGTCAAGCTTTGCATCAGTTGTGCAGTGAGTGACTGACCTGGATGAAGCATATGAATTCATGTTAGTATTTGACATTGGGCTGAAGTCCACAGACATGGCCAGCTCATTCCACCCAGCTCAGCCTCATGTCAGAATGCTTTCTCTGCCATTTGATCACAAAAGATTACATAACCTTGACAGTGATCTCTTTCTGATCATTTGGACACACCTTCATATTCCTGCAGGGGTGACAGCTAAAATTCTTTTAACAGAGAAAAAGTCCACAGCAAAATAAACTTGAACTTTTACCTCTGCCAAAATAGCTGCAGAGGGAATGGGTGGGACAGGAGGAGAGGCGAAAACAGTAAGATGTCATCAAGGCAACAGAAGAGTTTACAAAATTTTGTTCATCACAACATTCAGGGTGGGATAGTAAGAAGCCTGAAAGAGTCTTAAAGCAGCCTCAGTTACTGCCTCTTTTACAGTCTCTTATAAATTTGGCCTACAATAGCAGCCTAGTTCTAATTGCCCATTAAAAAATTTGGCTGCAGAGGATTTGGCTACATATAGGAATGCCACTGTTGGTGATTGAGTAAATTCCACAGATCTAGAACTGCCAGCGTTTTTCTCTGCCTTTCTGCCAGTCTATGGTATTTGAGGTTTGGGTCACAGCAAACCATGTCTTTTGTGCAGATGGCAGAGAGAAAAGCAGAAATGTTGCTCTCTTGTCAGTGAAAATAACTGAATCATACAACATGGACAAGGAGAGCCCAAATGAAACACTGAATATGGAGAGATATTAGGGATAGGAATGAGGGTGACTGAGGTACAGACAAATAAGTAGAGCAGATGAAAGGGACTCTGAGCTGAATTGGAACCTTTCAGACTAATGGAAGTTGATTAGATATGTATACAGCCAAGAAGACTCCTTGCCTCCTGTGTAGAAGATTTTGATAAGACGCATAAATAATAAAGTCATTAAGCTAAAAATACAGACAGGAAAGTCTGAGGGACTTCCCATCGGTGGGATCTGCAGATGAGTGCCCACTACCTTCCTGAGCAATGCATTCTCCTCCCATCCTGCATTAGTACTTCTTTCCTGCTTCCACTGATCAGTATCCTATGACAGTTCTTTTCTTTTAATCTGTACAAAGGTATTCCCTATACTTTTAACTTTATGACATTAAATTATTAACAAAACCTTCTAGCTAGTGTAAAATTGAGTCCAATGCTGGCTTCACAGGATACCCTTTCAATATTTCACTGTGTTCTAGGAATCCAAGATTTAACTGCATCCAGGGAAAAGTTCAATCACTGCTTTTCCTAAACAAATATGACATGTACATTAAACACAAGCAACCGTCCAGTTCTGAGTGTAACTTAAGCAGAATAAATCAGATTGTGTATTCAAGTTTGGACAGAAGCACTTGTGTCTGCTTACTATCTTTGAGAAAAACTGGGTGCAGCTAGAGCCATCTCAATAGTTAGAACATCTGTTTTGCACTAATCAACAGCCAGTGAGTCTCCACAAGAGTGAGGCCAACACCCACTGCAAGTTTCCACACTAAAATGTCACATACCGCCTTTGGTTCTGCCAAGATGGGATGATGGAGGTTCACCCTTTAGTTGGTTCAGCTCCTTCAGAAGTCTGCACAGACAATGGTCTTATTGTATTGAGAATTCTCAATAGGAGTTTATTGATAGAGAGAGGATAAATGCACTCGTCTTTTTGGCCCAGTGTTAATACAAACTTATCAGAGCAAGTTCGATAAACTTTGCTAAGATGGTTCTTGGCAGTGTATGGTGAGTTTTACAGTTGCTTCTACCACCTGAGGTAAAATTCCCCATGAATTATAAAGAAGCTTATTGAAAGAACATTTATTGGGTAAATTTAATAGCACATCAGTGTTTGACTCCAGCAGCATGTAAGAAGCCCCTAATGAGCCTGAAAGTCCTTTGGAAGGGCTCTACATAGTTACTTCCAAAAACTTTCAATAGAGGGACTGAGGTTGTAAGAATTCTTTTTTGTTTGGTATAGTTCAGCAAAATAAAAAGGACATTCCATTCACAGCTCTCTTATAGTGCGTGAAATAAAGGAATTCCATCCAACAAAACAGACTGCTCAAAGAACTTCTAATGCTCACAAAAAAAAAAATGCTAGTCTCATTTATTCAAAAACCACATGAGAAAGGTCAGTGGCGGTGACTCATCGATGTCAAAGTTCTCTGCACTCGTGCAGCCCGTGGGAAGGAGAATCGTAGGGTACATTTGGCTGGATGCAACAGCGTTTCACACATACACAGACAAACAAAACTCCAGTACTGTGCAGAAGTTTTTGTGTCTGTATTCTGAGACTCTGGTAAATTTGATGCTCTCTTTCTTGACTTGTTTACTCATATATTTCTCTCTTTTCATTTTTCCCTCTCCTCAACTGTTTTTAATATTGTATGCCTGTCATTGTCCTCTCTTTTTTTCACAATCTTCCTTTCAGTTTGTTCTCCAACATCTTTTGGCCACAGCAGACAGCAGCTGGATTCTCCATTCTCTCCTCCCTTTGTGATTCCTCACCCTTTTATTGCTCCTCATCCTGCACACTTTCTCCTTGACAGCCCCAGCTGCCTTCTAGCCTTAGTTACACTTATGTATACTATACAAACACACACAGCAACACACACAAACCCTCACATCACACTGACAGAGATGCACGGACATATACAGCATAAATGTATGCACAAGCCAATGCGCACAGGCACAAGATGTGGCTGAAGTCACTTTTATGGTATGTCTGAAGGTTTAAAGAAGAAGGGATGTGTTGTAATTACAAGTGCGTGCGCAATGGAATCTGTTAGGGCAGGTTGGGTTGGGGGAGGGCCTGGCAACCTATCAAAGCTATCAGTGAGGCAAACCATTCCCTCTCTTGTGTCTTCATTTGCTCAAGGAGTGCACAAAAATAAAAAGATGATGCACACAAAAGCTTATGTAGTGTTCCAAAGACCATTTTGTGCTGCAAGCATTTTAAGTCTAGAACAAATGAGAGGTTGACATTTCAAGGTGAATATTCAACTCAAACACCTTACCAGGTGGAATAACAACCCACAGCCTTTTGAAGAAAAAAATAGGACAACTGTGCCATCCGGCCCATCCTGTTTATTCCCACAATCACCTGCCATCTACATCTGCTGCCCTCTTATTAAGTCTGTGCCTTTCACTTCTAGGCACATTCTTCATTCACAGTTTATACCTTTCTCTGTTATCTAATTCTTACTTCCTGCTCTTCCTTTTCAAAGTACATATACACCCACCAAAATGCCTCACAGGTCACACACGTCACTCTCTCTGTTTTCACTCAGTTCCCCTTCTGTGGAGTGCTGAGGTGATAGAAAGGAGAAGCTTGACATTGTCTGTTATGCCACGATATGCTATTGGGGAGACAGAAGGAGTGTTGTGTTTGAACTTGTCTGGCTTGAGTTTTGCCTGTCTACCCGTCTGTTTTTCAATGAGTAATCCATTGTAAGACTGAACGCATGCACATGAACACACCACTCAAGTATAAGACGGAAGAGGGGTTCTAGCTCAGGAGTTATCAATAGGTGAGATGTGACGCTAGAGTTTGGGTTAAAGAGTTTGTCTTCTTCATATGCAAAATACCAGAAGCTGCAAGGCTGAAAAAAGTGTCAATACTGTAAAATTGTAAAAGGTTTACTTGAACTGTTTAACAATCACCTATCCAAGTTTAATTTTCACAGCCACACTAGTAGAGTAGCTCCAGGAATGGCTGGTCCTCTCTGTTATCCAGATTGCACTATCTCAACAACTATAGGATAGGCTGAGATGAAAAAGTCATGACACCCAGAGGATGACTCCATATGACCTTGGTGATAGCCTAATTTTTCTGGCATTACCATTGGCTTGCTTTTTTTTCCTTAGCAAAAATTCTCAGGAAATATTGGACAGATTTGTTTGAATGAACTGAATCAATGCCTTTTTTTTAAGAAGCCTCATTATCATGTCAAAATAATAGATGTTCCAGTGTGCTCTGTGAGTAAATGACTGCAAAATTGTATAAAAGGTGGTGGCATTCTCACACACTAAGCTACAAGTAAGATTGCATACATGCTCAGTAGCATGGTTTTGCAGGAACCTACACTTGGGCCACCTACAGTAGCTTATTTCTTTTCCAAAGGCATGAATATGGAATTGGTCCCCTTTTGCAGCGAATAGCATCCACTCTTCCAGGAAGGATTTCTACGAATTTTTGGAGTGTGTCTCTGAGAATTTTTGCCCATTCATCAAGAAGAGCTTTTATGAGGTCAGACACTGATGTTAGACAAGAGAGTCTGGATCACAATGTCCTTTCTAGTTTATCTAGAAGGTGTTCAGTGGGTTTGAAGTCAGGGTTCTGTAAGGACCAGTCGAGTTCTTCCACACCAAGCTCATCCAGTCATGCCTTTATGCCTTTCTTCTCCACCCACCTCTTTTCACTCCTCATGCATTTATTTGTTACTGCTGCATGTCACTGAATAGAATAGAAGAATAGAACAGATTTATTGTCATTAACACATAGTACAATGAAAATTTGTTTAGCAGCTCTCCGTGTTGGCAGCAGACAGAATGGAGATGTATGTAAAAAAAGATTTCAATATGTACAGGAACACAATATGTACAGAGTCAAATATAAATACAAGATAGAAAATATAAAATACAAAGTATAAAATATGAAATATAAATATGAAATATACAATATGAATTTGAAATTAGTGAATTGTACTGTCTGAGGGCTGGGGGTTGAATGTTGTCTTCTCTCTCCCATAGTCTGTCTCTCTCTTTGCTCTCCTTTCTCTCTTCTCTGTCCCCTCACCCCCAACCGGTCGAGGCAGATGGCTGCCCCTCCCTGAGCCTGGTTCTGTCAGAGGTTTCTTCCTGTTAAAAGGGAGTTTTTTCCTTCCCAAGGTTGCCGAGTACTTGCTCATAGGGGATCATCTGATTGTTGGGTTTTTCTGTTTAACACTGTATCTTTACCTTACAGTGCAAAGTGCCTTGAGGCAACTTTTGTTGTGAATTGGCGCTATATAAATAAAATTGAATTTATGAACCTTGATTTGTACACTGAGGCACAGTCATGCTGGAACAGAAAAGGACCTTCCCCAAACGGGTCCCACAAAGTTAAAAACATAGAATTGTCTAAAATATCTAGGAAAACTGAAGCATTAATATTTCATTTCACTGTAACTAAAGGGGCCCAGGCCAGCCCCAGAAAAACAACCCCATAGTATTATCTATCCTCAAAACTTTACAGTTGGCACAGTGCAGCCAGGCAGGTAATGGCCTACTGACATTCGTTAAACCCAGACTCATCTATCACACTGCCAGATAGAGAAGCATAATTCTTTAAACCACTCCAGGGTACTCTTTTCATTGTGCTTGACATGGAAACTCATGCCACGAAGCTCCCGCTGCACAGTTTTTATCCCAATGTTAATGCCAGAGGTGCTTTGAGACTCTGCAGTTAGTGAGTCAGCAAAGCGCTGGCAACTTTTACATACTATACACCTCAGCACTCATCGACCCCACTGTGTAACTTTACATGGTCTGCCACTTTGTGGGTAAGTTGCTGTGGTTCCTAAACACTTCTACTTCACAATAATACCACTTATACTTGATTGTGGAATATCTAACAAGGAAGAACTTTGCAATGATCGCATCCTATCACAATACCACACTTGAATTCAGTGAGCTTTATAGAACCATCCATTCTTTCACAAACATTTGCAAAGAAAGAGTTTATGGCTAGAAGCTTGACTTTGTGGCAATGTGATGAAATAAAACACTTGAAATCAGTGATTACAAGGAGTGACCCAATAGTGACCCAATAGTGACCCATAGAGCGTAAATGTGAAATATTTGAAATACATTACAGGGGTGCATGGTGAAAACCATATCAATCCAAAACAAAATAAGTAAATCAGAAAAACAATGTAAGAATGTGAAAATATTCCATCCCTTACAGCAAGATGATGACAACCACTGCAACTTGTGGGAAGACACAAGCAGATGGAAAGCTTTTGAACTGATGAGTAAAGGCACTGTGTGTAGAAACTGCATGCAATTGAATTTTTTTCCTATTTCCTCTGGGTGTTTCCAGATTTTTCTTTAATCTGCGTGTGGTGTCTTTGAACTGTAAAATAATAATTGCACAACAAGTGACTTGCCTTTGCAAGTATGACTAAAAACACAAGTTTGATGTATAGAAATAATGTTCACAAAGTTAAGCCTACCCAGTGGTAAAACAGGTTATTTTAATCCCACCAAAGCTATAAAATTGAATGCCAATGCATTGGTAATAGCAGAAATGTAGACACTGTTTGCCAGGGACACTGAGGGCAGGTGTGCAAATACACAGCCAGAATTTTACGTAAGACACAGCTACAGTTCACCTCGTATTATCTTTTCTGTCGCTGCTTTTCAACACTCAAGTTTTTTCAAAACTCATATCCTGGGCTTTTATTTTTCTCTGATTACAAGTCAAGACAAGCTGAAAAGGTCAAGCCTGTAAGACGAGATATAGGTGTATATCGTCTATGGTTGTATATGCCGTCCTTGGTATTTTTAATGCATAAATCATTATTTATACTTTGCAAGAAAGAGATTTCAAAAAATAATATGCCACTGTATATAAATACAGACATATCATCATATCATACACATATAGATTTGTTTAAGATACACTTGCAGCTGTATAAACAGGATACCTTTCATGGACAGACAAATAGGCCCATGGGTCACACAGGTTTGTAGATTCCTTTATGTCAATGCCCGGATATTATTTTGACAAAGTACCCACATGGTGCTGACTGTTCCTCCACACAAAGACCTGGTGGGAGTGCAGTCCACTTTTGCACACATTTCCTGTGTTTGCCTTGGTCTCTTGTCATTGCACAGAATTTAGAGTGGAAAACTTGGCGAGGGGGAGGTGAGAAAGCTGGCAGGTATATACAGTGCATTTTGAGCTGATGAAGCAGCTGGGAAAGGAGCAGGACAGCAGAAGAGAGACATCCAAAGAGAAAACATACAAAATAACAGTATATATGATAATGTTTGTGTAAAATAAATGTATAATGAATTTACATTAAATCAGACTATGGATGAAATGTTATTTAAGGACTGTCAGAAGGTTGGAAATTTTACACAAACACACATACACACACACACACTAAATATAACACTGTTTCACTGTGTTTGGCAGTAAAGAAAGATTAAAACATTTTTGGAAGAAGTCAGAGTGACATTTAAAATCCTCTAGACGCAAAGCTATTTCTACTTGGTTTTAATCCAGAGGAGGCATTAATGAACTTTAATGAAGTTTTTTAAGTGAAAAAAATAGCTCATGGCCAAATGCACTAGACAAATGATCACAAGCTTTCCACAAGAAAGAATAGGGTCTATTTTGAATGACAAACAAGGGGTATTTGAAAAGGTTTGGAGAGCGTATTTATGAACTTTTTAGAGTATTTTGGATATATCTGAAAGTCAAATGGACTATTGTTTTTTTGTCAACCATGCAATTTTTGGTTTGGGGGGTTTTATGTGTGAATTTGAAATTTATCTTGTTGTGCTTGTCTGTTGTTTCTCAAGAAGACAATTTCATTTGAAAATGTGGATTTTATATGTTAAATGGGAGAATTAATCTTTTTGGAATTTGACTTGATTTACCATTGTTTTAATGAAAATCAAAATGAGACAGAGCTGGCTGATGCAATGGAGAGAAGGAAGGTAGATATATTGTGTGTGCAAAAGACCAGGTGGAAGGTAAACAAGGCCAGGAGCATCGGAGTTGGAAGAGTATTTAAAGCGTGTTCTGGAGGTGAAGAGAGTGTCAGATAGAATTATGACTTTGAGGCTGGAAACTGAAGGTGTGATGCTGAATTTTGTTAGTGTATATGCCACACAAGTTGGATGTCACTTAGAAGAGAAAGAGGAATTCTGGAGTAAGTTGGATGAAGTGGTAGAGAGTATTTCCAGGGGAGAGAGAGGGGGATAACGTAGCTAGGCAGCATCAGATGGTGGTCTGTAGGACTTTGGAAAGCAAGAAGAGGAAGCAAATGAAGGAAGAGCCAAGGATTAAATGGTGGAAGTTTAAGAAGAAAGAATGTTGTGCAGCATTCAAGGAGGAGTTGAGACAGGCTCTGGATGGTAGTGAAGAGTTACCAGATGACTGGGAAAGTGCAGCTGAGGTGGTGAGGGAAATGGCAGAGGGTATTTGGTACATCCTCTAGACAGAGAAAAGAAGACAAGGACATTTGGTGGTGGAATGAGGAAGTAGAGGAAATTATTCAAAGGAAAAAGCTGGCAAAGAAAAAGTGGGCTAGTAAGGGAGATGAAGAAAACAGACAGGAATACTGGGAGGCTAAACAAGAAACAAAGAGAGAAGTGGCAAAGGCAAAGGAAAAGGCTTACAGTGAGCTGTGTGAGAGACTGGACACCAAGGAAGAAGAGAAGGAATTCTACCGATGGAGAAGAACAGAGAAGGTCAGAAGAAGCTACTCTTGTGGATTGTCACAGGGGTAACCCGTGCCCTCTAGAGGACTGACTTAGTGTATGGCCTGCAGAACACTTAAATGACAGCTTCTAAATTGTTACATCTAACTGGCAAAGTGGACTTGTTTTAGTTGTGGATGTGAGGCCAATGCTACTATTGACAATTTCATCACTGATTTGTTTGAAGTCGTATTAATTTATCTCTGACCTTAGCTTTTGGTAATTTTCTGAAAAGTTGTCATTGTCATCATTCCATACGTTGAAATAACTACACAGTGGGCCCACATATTCAAAATCATTTAT
>VUQH01065714.1:0-18303 GCA_015106775.1 Etroplus canarensis
CTTCCCCTCCACCTGGTTTCTTGCACACACACAATATATCTACCTTCCTCCTCTCCATCATATCAGCCAGCTCTCTCCCTTTACCAGTCATAGTCCCTACATTTAAAGTCCCTACTCTCACCTCCACCCTCCTACCTTTCCTTCTGTCTCTCTGCCTCCTAACACGCTTTCCCCCTCTCCCCCCTCCTTGGTCTTCGGCCAACAGTAGCATAGTTTCCACCAGCACCCTGTTGGCTAACGGCACCGGAGGCGGTCGTTGTTAACCCCGGCCGTGACCGATCCGGTATGGAAGTCGTGTTATGAATCCGCATATTTGATTTGGCAAAGTTTTTACGCCGGATGCCCTTCCTGACGCAACCCTCACCATTTACCCGGGCTTGGGACCAGCACTAGGACTGCACTGGCTTGTGGGCCCCTGTGGCACAGCATGTTAATCGTGTTGAGGTCTGGATTTTGACTAAGCCATTGCTATGCCTTAATTCTTTTCTTTTTCAGCCACTCTGTCGTAGATTAGCTGATGTAATTGCCATCATTGTCCTGTTGCCCACCAAGCTTTAGCTGTTAGAGAGATGGCCTCACATTTGCCTCTAGATCTGCAGGTCCTGTGGCTATAAAGCAACCCCAAATCATCAGCCCACCACCAGTGTGCTTAACAGGTGGTATGAGGTGTTTGTGCTGATATGCTGTGTTTGGTTTTTGCCAGATGTGGTACTCACTGTGTATTATGACCAAAGATGTCAACTTTGTTTTCATCTGTCCAAAGGACATTGTTCCAGAAATCTTGTGGTTTGTTCATATTCAGTTTTGCAACCCAAGTTGCGCTGTCGTGTTCTTTTTCGAAAGAAGAGGCTTTCTCCGAGTAACCCTTCCTAACAAACGATACTTGTTAATTCATTTTCTAACCCTGCTGCCATGAACTTTTAGCATTTAACATGCTAACTGAGGCCTGTAGAGTCTGAAATGTAGCCCTTTGGTTTTATGCAGTTTCTCTGATCATTGCACTGTCTGACTCTGGGGTGAATTTGCTGGGATGTCCACTCCTAGAAAGATTGAAACTACCAAAACATCTGGTTTTTTAGAGGTGGTCATACTGACTAATTAAGCAAGTGCATTTGATAAGCAACACCTGGGTGGTACTTACCCTCTAATTTCAGCAGTAAATGTGTACTTAGGATACATTTGTGCGAAAACCTATGAATGAGTCCTGTGAAAACTTGCTTTTTCATGACTGTAGTCCTTATGATTTAGTTTCTTTACTGAACTAAAATAGCCCAACCTGCTATCAGTTGCATTTTGCAATGACATGAAAAAACAGAAATGGGAGGCATAAACACAACTTTTTTCAAATCAAGATAGGGCGCATTATGAAGATTATGTTCTTGATTCGGTACAGACTGTCTGACTGATGTTGACATTCTGCTGTTTTTATCATTAGGCTTTTGGTGAAGCAGAATTCTTGAAATACCAGGAAGCTCTGACAGAGCTGGCCTCCATGTAAGTAAACACAACCTTGCCTCATGCGGCTCTCTTACAGCTTTTCCTTTTTGTTAATCCCAATGTGGAATGTTAATTAGGCAGTGGGAACAATCTGTTTCTTCTTGCCTTGTTTCAGTGTGAAGTCTCAGAGCAGCGGCACTTTAAGCCAGCACCATCAGTCTGCAGCCAAAGACTTGACCAACACCACAGAGCCTGCAAGCTCTTTCTCTTCCTCCCCCACCCAACCCACCTACCTCGCATCTACAATGCAACAGCGCAGCAAGAGGCCCAGACACTTCCTGGAGCTGAAGAACTTCAAAGACAACTACAACACTCTAGACAGTACGTTCTGAGAATATGTCCGTCCACAGAAGGTTAAGGACAAGGTAGTGCTGCCAGTGATTAGAGTGCCTGAAGTCTTAGAGTGAAAAGACAAACACTGCCTTCATATACTAACATGTATTGCCTTGTTTACACTATAATGCATATCGGACTACTGTTAAAATACTCTTTGCCTAAGTGTATCTTATGTGTATATCCTGTATTGCATGTGTGAGTGCTATATTTGGGTAGAAAGACAACTCTAACCCACTAAAGTAGGTTTGATTTGACCAAAATAAATCTAGAGCTAATGAGCTATGCAGCAGCATAAGACAATCAGTATTTATTGCACAATTTAAAGGTCTATGCAGACTTCTTGTAATTAACCAACTGTTTGAGAATGCTAATAACCTTTGCAGATAAAACCAGCATTAATGGTTGCTTAGTAAGGGGAAAAACACTGTAACCTATACTTGCGTGTGCATTTTTGTTGTCTTTTGCCACAGTGAATTTGACTACTTTTTGAAGCCTTGATTATTTGTTTTACTGAAGCCATAGTGCTGTTTGTTTTCAGGAACTGTGATTAATAAGTGTTTTTTAAAGTCAGTTATCTCAGTGCAATTTAATTTAAAAGTATTTCAGTGTCTTAATGTATTCTGAATGTGAGGTATTGAATCATTCTTGACTGGTATAGACTGGCCTGGTAATATCTGAGTTGTGTCTGTTTCATCTGTTATTACGGGTTCCCAGGGAGGCATTTTAATGCCAGAATAATTTATTTTATGTGGTGCCTACTATACAATTTGTCATCCAAATAAAACTGTGACATTCAGTGGAGTTGTTGTGAATATCCTCTTAAACCATCGGCATGCTATACTAAATTGTAATGTGAATGGTGTCCAGCAGAGGGCGCCCACTTCATAGAATTTCACTAGTCATTGATCTGAGTGTCCCAGTAGTGTAGTGGTTTACACATTGACTTCACAAGCAAAAAGTCCCTGGTTCAATTTCAGGTGGGGACACTAGCCCATTTCACCATGGAGGGATGCGTCAGGAAGGGCATCTGTCATAAAACCTTTGCCAAATTACCAGTGCAGATTAATCTGATGTGGCGACCCCTTGGGGATAAGGCAAGGGAGCTTCCGAAGGTACATTGTATTAAGAACTAAAAAGAAGCATTTATTTTCAGGGATTTATTCTAAACCACAAATACAGAAAACACATTAAGATGTACTTCATACAAAAGCTTCTCTACAAAACAGTCTAGAGGTTTTAATTAATAAATACAAAAGGGAAAAGTTAGAAATTAAAACATCAAATCACATTGATATGTACAACGATAAGGTGACCGTTTGCACAATGACAGGGAACTGAAATGCTTTACAAGAAATATCTAGAATAATGGTGACTCGGTGCTGCGGCAATGCTGCTAAACATCTTCATTTTTCCTTCAACTTTCTCACAGTTTCATAAAGTGCCATACTTTAACTGGAGGCTTAACCATAGTTTTCTTTAAAACAGCTCAAAGAAAAAATAAATAGCCTACAAAGTCACCACAGGGTATTTCCCTTATATAGTCAGTATTTATGTGTTAAAGCATTACACTGTTCACTTAGCAAGTGCGTGAACAGAGTCATGGAGGAGTCAGTAATAAGTACAAAAAAATTTAGTGAGAGAGTTTATGATTCTTCTCATGATCTGTCATGACAGTGGCGTTAACTACAGTTTACTGATGCGGTGTTGCGTAATGTGAACTTTATAATATATCATTATGAATTCTGGCAAAGTTCCTTACTTCCTGCATTTTTAGTTCTGTTTTGACAACAACATGATAAAGTTCAAAACAGGGCAGGACAAAGAAAACTCTTGCATACATGCAAACATATAATAATATCAGTCTCCCTAATGCATCTACATTAAAGCTGATACATCCACACATCACACATCCATTCATTTTACACATGTACAGATGCACAAGCCCCGTGTATGTATGTGTATGTGCTGTTTAAAACCCCACTTTCCCCTCAATAAACTAATTAACCTACTTATCCCGGTGTCTGGTTTCACCACTGTAGTGGAAAGTGTTGTAGCTGCAGCCTAGGGTTTTTAAGCTCTGACATCCAAAGCATTCACTCAGTCAACATGGTACTTTGTGGAGATGGTTTCAGTTAGCATCAAACAGGTGGTTGGTGGTTCTGAGCCCTTCAACAGTAACTGATTTATTCTTCTGCGCAGTTGTTTCATGACTTGATCTCGATGACTTTGATGAAAGGAAGTGGCTTGTTGGATGAGGTGGACAGCTTGATTGGTTTACTGTGGTAATGAGAGGATGATAAATTACTATTTACATGGAAAAAATAAACTAATTCACTCAAGTATCCAGATATATAGAGAGACGAGATATTTTTTCACATATACTTTATGTTATGATATATATTCATGCCAAAAAGTGATCATCGACCAAAAACTGATATGTGGGAAAAGCTGCAATCAGTTTTTGGCAGAAAAGGGACTTTTAATAGTTCTGTAAAGATATTTTAACTGGTAAAAAGGACTGGATTGATTACAATATAGAACACAGACTAGGTAAAATAATGCCAAGTCGCAGGGATGGCTGCAAAACAAACAATTATTTTTTATAGAAAACCCTTTTGTCAATCCTGCTGACAACAGTCCATTTACCAATATGAACAAGGATATTAGACATACCATACACATACAAACATCAGAAACTATCATATGGTATTGCCTATAGTCAGGCATGATTAAGCCATATAATGGAAAAGCACGTTGTTATATCTGGTATGATACGAGATGCTAAATCACCACAAAAACATACCTGGCCTATTAGTATGGACATAAAGTTATGGCTATTTGCATGTTATGACTCTTTGAGTTACAAAAAACAGCTATAATTGATGCCAATTACTTTTTGGCAGACCATTACTTTTTGGCCTCATGTATGATGCATGACCTATCAATATTTTGCAGTATTTTCAAGTGAAATATTGGAAGAGCATGTGCAAAATAAGTCACCTGTAGACAATCTGGGCATTGCGTTCTGATGAAAGGTAGGAATTTGATCTTTGTCCTCCCAGAAAATAGTCCATCTGGTCATGCATTTCTCGGTTCTGCGCACACAGGAAAATTTCAGTTTAGTAAACCCAACCAAATAAAGACTGTGCAAATGACAAACAAGGATACTGGCTTCATCTTTCCATCGTTCATCTTCTTTCTTTTTGTGGAGACTGAGCTAGATATCTATTTTTTACTGTGACCCTTCAATTTAAATTCCTCGGACATATTCTTTACAGGAGCAGACCATAAGCAGTCCTCACCTCAGCCTCCAAAAATGCCACTTTCTCTTCCAGCTCTTTGATCACACGGTCTCGCTCCTGGATCACCATGCGAGAGTTCTGGAGCTAAAGATGAGCAAACACTGAGACAGTGAGTAATCCCTACACAAATATGAAAATGGAGACAATGTATTTGCTTTATAGAGTCACACATGGTCAACCCACCTGTTCAATCATGTGTCTGACTTTCCTCTGTTGGCTTTTCAGCATATCATCCAGATGGTGGATCTTTTCTTTGAGAATAGCCACCTCCTTCTCCAACTGCTCAGCCCTAAAAATACACATAAACAGTTACCCCACTCTATTGAACATGTTATTGTGAGATAATTGATAACTCTAAAGTTTTAGTCGTGTTTATTGGCTCACCTCTCCTCCCCTTGGTGGCCCTCCTCTCTGATCTTGCGCAGTTCGCGTAGTTCATCCTCACGGTTGTGGATGGCCTCCCTCAGTGTGGCACTCTCCCGCTCCATTCCTCCCAGCAGCCTCTGCAGCTCTTCGATGCGCTTGTCTTTCTTCTCGTTATCCTCTTCTGTAATCCTCAACTTCTCCTCCTGGTCACTCAGACGCTCCCTAAGCCTGCTGCCTTCGGCCTGCAAGGGTGCAAGAAGTTTGACTTATTCTAAATAGGACTTTCATACAGCTTAAATCCATTGTTCATTGTTTTTAATATAATCACAGTGAAAGTGAAAATAAGCTGTTTGTATGTTACCTGCAGTCTCTCTTTCTCTTCCAGGTGTTTCTTTTCTGCTTCCTGCAGCTGTGCATATAAGCGCTTACTGACTTCTCTCAGCTTGGTTCTCTCTGCTTCATCATCTACATCCTAATAGAGAATGAAGTGTTGGATTAGCCTAATAATACTTAGATACCTTTAATGATGTAATATGAAATCATGGCTCCGTTTCACAGAAGCCCTGTGGGTTTGACTGCTATAAAGAAAACAGGCGTGTCAGCATGCGTCACTGGAGCAGTTTATTCATGATCAGTTTATCCCTCCTATTTCTGCCACGCTTAATGTGAGTAAGCTATAGTAAATGCTGCTATAATTTGGTACAAAAACAGTTAAACCAAACACAATAGTATCAGCTTTGTTGTGTTTGTACAAAACATTGCTCACATTCACACAGCGGTGGATGCTAAAAGTGTTTGGCATGAAGACAGCAACAAAACTATGAAGGATGAAGCATCTATGGAATGAAGAGGGCCTGAAAACAATAACACACACAGGCAGCGGTACACAGTGTGCTGGAACAGCTCTCTCACACATTTTAAAACACCCTGGGGTGCTGTAAACGTATTTACTCTTTTTTCCTTTATGATCTCACTGTATAGCTTTACACCTCATTCTTATTGCGAGCCTCTGGGAGGTGATCAGTTTACAGGCACCTCACGGAAAACTCACAGACATAGGCACGCCATAGAAAAAATAAATAACTAAAAAACAGGACTGAAACTGTGATGTGTACACAAAATCCAATGTATGAATTGTTTTGCCATGCTAAAAGAAAACACACACACATACACACACACACACACACACACACACACACACACACACACACACACACACACACACACACACACATATTTTTTTTTTTTTTTCCACATGAGAAAATGCTTACCTGCCCATCATCTTTAGTTCCTTTGGCAGCAGATGAGTTGCTCTTTTTGAAGGGAATTCCAACCTTCCACCCATTTGTGTGTGGCTGGACAGAAAAAAGTAGGAAGTGCATGAGGACAGCATGAACGATAGTGACGGGATAGTAAAAGGAAATGCCATCAAGCGCACAGGATGCAAAGTCAACAATGGCCTACCTTGTTTTTGGCTGCCATCTGCTCCCTCAGAGTTTTCAGGCAATACCTCACCTGTGTCACACAAAGAGATACAGCCTGTTGTTAAAATATTAACATTAATTTTTAAAGAAATTACTTTAATGTGTGTTTCCCACTCAAAAGAAAATTCATCATCAACTGAGAGAAAAGGAGAAGGAGACAGAAGCATGAGAGTGAGGACTTTACATGATGCAAATTCTTACATAATCTACAAAACAGGAACAGCAGACTGTGGAATTACTGTGTGTAATTGTGGGTTGGTGAAAGAGTAAGTTTGACGCTGTCCAGAGACTGACCTCCTGTATCTGTGAAACTTCATCTGACAGCATCTTCAGACTCTGCTGGTGTCTCTGCTGCTGTTGTCTGCGTGCCTCTAGATACACCTTAATGAGGAGATACACCAATGTTAACAAAACAAACAAACAAACAAAAAAGAAAGCAAATAAAAAGAACCCTACCTTGATCACTTCAACCTGCTCTTCTGTGGATTTAACTGGCTCAGGGGTCAAAGCTGTCCTCTCAATGGCTGGCTGTACCAGTGCAAAAGCTCGCCCAATTGGCTGGAGATCAGAGGAGACATTTACAATAGGATTATGCACTGATTTGCATGAGTGGGTGGGTCTGATAAATTTCCAAACATCATAACTGAATGTAAACCTGAGTGAAGATGATTCAACAAAAGTTGGGTCATGTTTGTAATCAACATTGCAACATGGGATTTGCAAGAATTGCCAGGAGTAAATCCAATTCATAATTATTATGAAACATCTGTCGGGAATATCTACATGCCTGATGCAATTAAACTGTTACCAGGCAAAACTGAAGAATACAGTCTTGTCCGGAGCAATTTTTTTATGTGTGGGTGTGACAGACTGGGAGCCTCTATAATCAGAAGGCAGAAACATTTATCCATAATCACCATGGAGACTAACCCATAAACATCTGGTCCTTCTTGGTCAAAACCATAGGCAGAGAGAGAGGGAGAGGAACATGCAGAAAAAGGTGGAGAGACGTTATGTAACTGCAGCTCTGGTGGTCCCACTGGTTTTGGCAGAACAGTAGCTGTCTTGAGACATACTGCATGCCTGGGAACAATGCTACTGACAAGCTGATGGCAGCTATGGCATGTTTATAAGCAGTTGGTATCATTTTATGGGGGGTTTACAGGAATGCTGTGTGATACATGAGTGAAAGCGCAGTTGCTCTGAAGTAATACCCAAGGATCACAGAGAAGATTAGCCGTCTGAAACTTCAGATCCAAATATGGACTGAGCAATTGAACCTTCAAAACTTTTTTCCTCATTCAAACGCAGCTAAAAGAATTCTCTTTCATGTCTTACACCACATAAAATCTATTGTATCCAAAAAGGTGAAAAATCTATTTAAATATAAAAGCATTACATTATAAACCACATTTCAAACCACTTTTCACTGCTACGCTCTTCTATCTGTTGCTGCTCTAATGTCCTTTCCATTCTGGTGGCCAGAAGTTATCAAGTGCACAAAGTTCTTACCTTGTCCCTGTGCTGCTCTGTGCTCCGAGTCGCCTGGTTCTGATCGTGAAGTGTGAGTCGCAGTCGCCTGCACCCCTCCTGAAAAAGGCAGCGGAATAAGAAGATGATGAAGTGAAGCCACAAAGAGACCGTTATGTGATGGAGAGACTGATTTAGGACTATTTTGAGGAGAGGGGAAAGAAGAGGAGGAGAGATTGAGTCATACTCAGAGTGAAACGGAGAAGGAGGGATAGAGGGGGGAGTATCCAGTAAGACAGAAAGCAAAAGTTTTTTCACAGCTGCACAGAGACAGATTGTTTCATTTAAACTGAGTGCTATGGACGTCAGAGGGACTTAGATGGAAACCCTCCAGATGCTCACAGCCAATTGGAGGCACTGGCTGGATTTCTGGGAAAGTAGGCAGTAAATGTAATGTCAAGCAAGACGAAATATTTCCATGGCAACAAAACCTCACAGTAGCCATAAACTGTCTGGCACACTAACAATGCAAGAGGGAGGAGTAAGTCAGAGAGACAAAACAATGCACAGATGCAACACTTGAGAAAAACGCACAGATATTTATTTTATTCGCAAGAGAAAAGTCTCTTAACAGAAAGATTCTCAGGCAGGATGGAAATGGGTGTGTGTCTTCCAGCACATGGAAGCCCCTAATGAGCGGTGACCAGTAAGTATCTGTTCTAGGCTAAGTATGCGGATGTGAGGGAGGAGGTCAGAGACATTATATAACTCATTCCAGCCAACAAAACTTGTTCTTTTTATTTTCCCATGGGTATTTGCTGTGCCCTCCGCATGTTAGAACTGTAAACAAAAACAAATGTATGACTGCCCATGCTCACACATATGAATGAGTAATAGTTGCCATCAGGTATTATAGTGAATTGGTTATCAGGTAATAGATAAAAAGTCATATATCTGATCTTTTGTGCTGGTGATTCTGTTTACTATATCTCTACTATGTCTTTGTGGTGTGTTTGAGTGGGAGTGTCTGGCCTTGTTTAGCCATTTGTATGGTTAAAGTTTATTTCTTTGTTTTCTTTTAATACGCATCCTGCAGCACAAAAGCCCTACCTACTTTGTGTTGCCTTGCAAGTCCTTTCAAAGATACAGTTTAAGTAGTTGACGCAACAATCTCACCCCAGTGTCAGTTTAATTGGTGTTATAGTACATTTGATCAAATCACACAATCTTATAGATGCGCTTTGTTTCAGAACTTTTAATACAAATTAAGGATCTTAAAGCACTGAGAAGTATGACTGAAAGTTCAGCTAATGCTAGCGTATGCTCTTCATGTGTGATTTCTTTATCAACAGCTGTTTCTGTTTTTATCAAGAACTAGAAGGGAACTCGGAGAGCCCATCTCCTGCCTGGATCGACACTTCAATGGGTTCTTACTTTGTTCATCCTCCACGTCTCCAACAAGTTTCATGAAATTCTGCTCATTTGTTTTTATGTACCAAGTTGGACCCCTGCAGCAAATCATTCCCTCATTCTCTTCCACTCCATTTCTAAATAAGTGTTAATAAATGCAAGATGGAAGAAGACTAAACTTTTAAACTAGAGTTGAAATTATTAGAAAATAATCAAAAGCTATTCTATAACTATAACTTAATGATTGCGGTCTTTCTCAGGTTCCAGTTGTGTTGCTCTTCTTTTTGTCTCAAATTAAAACAGATCCTCTGTCTTAGGTTTTTGAATGTAGATGAAATGTTATAGACCAAAAAATTAATTTAAAGAAGAAATAGCATTCATCAATAATCAATAAAAAAGAAATAAATAATGTATTAACCTAATCTCTAACTTTGTCTTATCTGCCTCTGTCAAAACCCATTGTCTGATGTGCAGAATATCTCTTGATTCTGGCCAGATGGGGGAAATGAACTTGCTCATGTTGCGTAATGCCATGATAAAGAGTGCTAAACAGAGAAGAAAAGCCCTCTGTACAGAGAAAGTCTAGTGTTAGATTAGCTGGTTATCTTTTCATGAAGCAATGAAAGGAAAGGCAAAGAGAGAGAGATAGGTGGGACTGAGATATTCAGGAGAGATCAGAAATAGAACAGCAACAACAATAACAATTTGGCTGAGGAAACAGTAGTAATAATTTTGGTGGGGACCCAACTACAATGAACAAAGCTCCAGAAAATGAAAGTAAAAAATCCTCTTTGGTTCTACATGCTTTCCTCTCAGATTTCAGTCATCTGAATGCTCTAATAGGGTGCACAAGATTAGGATAGGAAAAGACAGGAGGGGGTGAGGAAAGGGGAACAGTAGGATGGCTGTTAAGAAGGAAAACAACGTTATCCAACTTCTCTGGACTTTTCAGACAACCAAACAAAGACTCTGCTAATCCCGGCTCTAGCATGAGCTATTTAGTCTCTATATCGGTTTGCTCTTTTATGTCCCCTGACACACAAAAATGCTGTCCCTTCCACCTTCAGCAACAATCTGTAATACTAGACTTCCCAGGAACACAGACAAAAGGACCAGTTGGATGCTCTCATGGATGGTAACGCATGCGTGTCGACATACACAGCCACTCACATGCAGGAAAATACTCACGAGTTTAAGTGCACACTAACTTTATAATGGCAGAAACATGACACTACGCTCACACACAGCGTCCACATAGCTGGGTGCATGACAATGGACACAAAAGATCATGGGTACCTGCAGGCTGAAAGGCTTTCAGATTTGGAAGACACTTTTGTTTTGCACTTTAGCCTCAGGAGCCTGTAAATCACCTCGGTTGAATTTACTGAGGGTTGAAGGGCAACTTGGGAACCAGGTGTGTTCCTGGTAAACAAGCAGAGCAGCTGAACTTGTCCTTTAGCGTTCGATGCCACTTCAAAAACAAAACAAAAAAACTTAATATAAAAGCTTTCTGAATGGAGGCAGGAGCAGATATTACAGCCATAAATGGCAAAGCATCCACTTCTGTCTCCAAGTGTACTTCCTTCATTCCACATACAATTCCTCAAATGTGTGTGTTGGTTGTGTGCACTTTGTTTTCACTTAAAATCAGGTTGTCCCTGTTTTGCACTGCTTTCCCATACACGCTAAACAGATGTCACTTTTGTCTTTTGTCCAACTGCATTATAAACCTCGGCCTTTAAAGCAGCGGGTGTGATCCAACAGCACAGCTGCTAAAGCGTCCAGTATGATTTCAGATTCTTTGTTGACCAATGACCACACTGTTACTGTCTTTTGGTATCTTTTTTATACAATGAAAAGAGAATATAAAAACACGTTTATGTATAAATCTTTTATTTAAAAAGGTGTAAAATGTCAAACTTCTCACTGCATCTGTGTTGCCTTAATGCAGGTAGCTGAACAGTTTCTATTTACAGTTCAGAATAACATTAGGGAATATTTTATCAAAGATTAAGTAAACAAAACTAAGAATCAATACGTCAATAGGAACTTCCTTATCAGTAATTGAAACATGATTATATGGACATCTTTATATTCTGCTCAGTTGTTCAAGGTTAAAACCCAGCATAAGCAGCTACAAGGAGTTTTACTTAAACTGCAAAAATTAATCAAAAGTCTTCAAAATAAAATGAACATACAACTATACCGATACTTTATTTGTCATTTCAGTCCTTCTTCAAGCAACAAATTTGGAGGTCCCAGCCTACAGATAGATTTACTGCTGATCTTTGTTACCTGAGAGAGTAAATAAAACACCCACTTTTGGTTTTAGACTGTTTCCTGATAGTAAAGTAAGGCACCACCTTGGGCTTTGTTAACTTGTGATGACCATTATTTAATAATTTTCAACATTTAGACTCATTGATTAATCATTTACTCTAGGTATTACTTGACAGATTAGCTGATAATTTAATTAATCCTAAAATGCAGCCCTAGTTTTATGCATGGCCTTTCTGGTGAGTAAAAACTGCAGTGCCTAGCGTAATGAAAAGAAGTTATTTCCTGCACAATCTAAAGGGCTAAATTTTGTTTGTACCTGTTAAAGAGGAGAGACAAGCTGTTTGTTGGGCTGTTTGCATGTGAGTTACCATCATGTGAGAACATGAACAGGTGAACAGGTGCTGTTAAACCACCAGTCTAGGATCATGGACCTGAGAGCTGCCAAAAGGGCAGAGTTCACAATGACAGAGACTACTAAATATTTTACAAACAATAATTATCTTTTTTTTTCCTGGTCTGCGTTGCGTGTGAACCAGGTGTGTGTAACATATTGAAATTGTTTCTCAACATACATGTGCCGACATTTCATGTTTGGCCCATTCCCAGCAGGTGATGTCAGACTCTCCTGACGAAGACGATTGAAGATGAAGAAAGTCACTGGGAATGTGCTCGGCAACATTCAGTTGTGGTGTAATTTCTAAATAGCATCTGAGCAAAAATAATACCTTGATAAATTCTGTTTATTAGGGAAGGGAAAGCACCAAAAGTTACAAACAATAGATAAAAAATATCAGATATCTGGCCACTAGTTTTAAATTTAGAGAAGTTTTTGCTTCAGAGTTAGTCCTGGCAGTTCTCCCCTTTTTCTTTTATCATACTGTATCAATCTATTTCCAGAAAATACACTCAACAAACCAACTACTGAAGGCAACTCTGTTCTACATCAGGCACATTCCTTCTCCTCTTGTATCTTTACATACATATCCCTTTTAACTGTATTATTCACTAATCTTTCAGTACCACACAGCCATTACAGTATGCCATGATGAAAGTGCACTTTATTAACTCTGAATAACCATATCAGATGCAAATACTGCAGATGGGTGACTATGTGACTGCTTAATTTGACTTTGCTAAAGAAAGATATGTTCTGTATGAACCTGATGCAAATATGTTATCAGTTGGATGTTCAAATGTAATGTTTGATAAGATTAAACAAAGGCTGGAGAAATATGGAGTTGATTATATTGCTCCACAGCACATTCCACGGACTGTTTATCACTTTATTAGGTGTGTGAGTGGTATGGCCCTTTGTACACTTTGACCTTTATGTCAGTTTTACAGTTACACAACAGAGAGTTGCTCCCAAATGGAGTGAGATACTGGGTCAACAATACATTATTACTGCAACTGCAAAAAAATAATTAATTACAGTTAAATTTACTAAATTAGGACACATTAAAGGGTCTGACTAATAGTGAGGAGGTAAAAGTTAACTTTCTTGTGTGGAGAAAAGTAATTTGTCGTTAGTTGCCGCAAGTGTGTTATCAAAAGTGCCTCAATAAAGAAAAAGAAAAGAACAACTGACAATATTTCCAATGCCTATGGGATAAATTCCGCAAATATGAACACAGATGTGTCTTGAAATTTTGGCTTTCCCTTTCTTGTGGCTTGAGTAAAAAAAAATCGAAAACCACTGGTCCAGATTATCGACACTATTGTACAATGTGACGCTCAATTCTGCTTTTCTACCCTTTTATATTTTCACATATATTACATATTTCTGTAATATCATTTGATATGAGCTCAGTAGATGGTATGCGTGTGGCTCAGCAGGAGACTGCTGAGGTGGAAGGTGAGAGTGTCATGTTGCTCTGTAACCTCATAAACCACAGTGCAGGTTAACAATTTGTTTTTCCAGGTGAAGTAAATTTTTAATCCTTATATTGTCAGAGAGCAGATTAAGCCCATCTAATGGATGTGAAGTGGAGCTAAGGGTCATTTTTAAAGGCAGGCAGCAAAGCACACGCAGTGCTGATTAATCCTACTGATCAAACTATCTCATGCACAGGTGGTGAACATACTGCACAAGCAAAGCTTTCAGGTCCTGAGCTGCCTTCACTGTCTGTCACAACTGCAACTGTAAGCCCTTAAATGATGTGGCCAGAAGGTACTTGTGACAGACACAGATGTTATTTGGATTTAATCTGAGCTGCCGCCTTGTGTCTATTGGTAGGAGTGGGGATGAGGGGCTAATACTTTAATTACAACAAAGCCAGGGACAGTAAATACTCCACTTAGAACAGATGAAGCCTGAGGATCTGTGACACCATCACAAAAATCACAGAGCACCTAAGACAGTGTGAAAAAAACAGAGCAGATCCATGTACAGAAATAAATCAGAAAAAGGAAGAAACTAAAACGGACTGGAACAAAAAGTGATGAAAAAGAAAATTAATACAGCCACTTTTGTTTCTGGTTGATTCATTGATTAGACCTACTTCAGTATGAATCTTAGGCCCACACACAGAAGTATAAGTAACTTACCCCATATTCATGACTTCTGATGTCCTCAAAAGTGCACAAACTTCTCGTCACTCCGCTCATCTTTGGCAGAAATAAATAAATACTCCAGTAACAATAAATAAGGTACAGAAAGCTCCGTTCGCTGGAATGGCTTCCCGGTGCGCCTCTGTCGGCCGTCTGCACAGCGGCTGTTATGAGTCTGCGGGCCGGTACGTGTGTGAGGTGTTGCTCCTGTGTCCACCCCCTCTCTGTGCTGCTGTGCAATGACTTTTCTTATCACGTCACTGTGCGGTACAACCCTCCCAACAATGTGGGAGCGACAAAACCAGCCAACCCGCTCACAAACCGACCGAAACGGCCAAATAGGGAACTAGGAAAATAGGGAATAGCTTTGTGGGGAGGGTCAGCACCGGTATAACAACCTCTGGATTAATGACTTAATAGAAACCTGCTCGGAGAGCAGTTTGAAGGTAGGAATGTGATAGTCCCTTGTTCGGCTATGGTTAAATGTTGTCCAGTCAGCGCGCCGCTCAATGAATTATTAAGTGAGAAAGTTTGAACTCCTGACAGAGTCTGTTTAAAAAGCGTCCACTAAGATTACACAGTGGAAACCAAGGGACTGGACTGAGTGATTTGAGGCACATATTTCCTATCAAAACTGACATGTAACTACCACCCCAGTTCCAAAAAGGTTGGGACTCTACTTAAACTACAGATAAAAACACAGTTGAATAAGGCAATATTTCATTAACAAAAGAACATACAACAACAAATGTTGAAAATGAGGCATTTTACTAATTCCTGAAAAATATTAGTTCATCTTGAATTTGATGACAGCAACATGAATAAAAAAAAGCTTCAAGCAGGATGATGTGCCATGTCAAATCTCAAATTTGGTTTTTGAGCATGACAATGAATTGTTTCCCAAATGGCCTACACAGTTACCAGATCTTAATGCCACAGAGCACCTTTGAGATGGGTGTAATGAATGTGCAGTCAACAAATTTGCTGCAGCTGTGCGATGCTATCATGTCAATATGGAGAGGAATGTTTTCAGCACCTTATTGAATCCATGCAATGTAGAATTAAGACACTTTTGAGGGCAAAAATGAGTTCAACCCAGTATTATACCCAGTAGTATACTAGTGAAGTGGCTGAGTCCTATGCAATAACATAGCTTCGTAAAGTAAAAAAGCTCAATAAATTCAATCTGGCTTACTATGACAAAGTTGGTTTATTGTTGTGAGGTTAGCAAAGTACAGATCATCCATTTCAGTCTGTTCTTACAGCCACAGTAAATTATCACTCAAGCACAAAGCAAATTTGGCAAGCAAACAGCTAAAGCTTGTTTTTATTATGTGTTAAATGGCTGGTTTTCTTTAAATTGATTGTCAAATTTTTAAGTCTTAGAAAAGTAAACACAAATGACACATGTCCTCACAGTGACATGTTTACATCATTGTAACAGATCAGTTCTGGTGGTTTAAAGCAATATAAAAGAGACAACATACATGAAAATGTATGATAAACATGATGATAAATGTTAAATTTAATTAACAACTGTGCTGCACATTTTCACAGTAATGTAAAGTATGCAGTCTAGAGCTTACAAAATATGTAGTGTTCCTGCAGAATTTCTACTGTTGCTCAACCGGGGCAGCATTTTTCCACAGGTCACACTAAGGGAACGAAGATGACATAGCAAATAAGTAACAGAGCAAGCCTTCCTCTGTCAGCATGTAGCTGATGCAGCATCAGCTGATCCAGGCCTGCACAGACCTCAAATTGGATAATGACTTTAGCAGCATTTAGGAGCAAACAACAGCTCAGAGTGGCATACAAGGGGTGACACTAACTGAATTTGAAACAGGAGCAGAAACTGACACTGTAGTTAACCCTTATATCACAGTGGTTGCTTTTGATGGTTGATGGTAAATCATTGATTTATCATTTGGAATGAAGTTCTTCCTCGTGCACACATTGACAAAACCAAAAGGCTAACACACCTACACCTTAGAGCATGTACAACACAACAATCTGAGCCATAACTATGTGTTTACGTTGTACTGTTGACCACACTCAGACAGACTGATCCAGAGATCAGACAGCAGGCTGTTATGAGAGTCTATGTTTTCATATATTCATGTCTGAGATTTAGGCTATGGAGTGAGTCAGAATCCTGCTGTTGGCATTCAGTCATGCTTCATCTCTTATCTGTTTGGATGAGCACAACTTACAGTGTGTACACAACCTGAATGAATCTTGTGTAACAGTCTGTTTTAGTGTGTTAGGCTCAAAGGAACTCCCAAGGTGCATTAACTGTTTTTAGAACCTGAAGAATATGAAGACTGTTCTGAAGGTTTTTGTGTGTGAGGATTAAATGAATCCACTCGCCTTTTGAAATCCAAACATTACCAGACAACACTTGTAACAGTCAATGTGATAGAAAAAGGAAAAACACAAATTTAAAAAAATGCCCATGTAACTCTCTTCCTTGTATGTATATTGTATCTACTTGGCCAGAGAGTTGGGAAAATTACAGTATATTTATCCTTCGTGCTCCATGCCAAATCTATCACCAGTCTATGTGTTTATTTGTTAAGTTAGATACAGTATATCAGAAGTTCTCTCAGCATTAGTAACCTGCAGAGGAGGGAAGTAAAGAAGTACAAATACTTTGTTACTGTGTTTAAGCAGAGTTTTAGGTATCTGCACTTGAATATTTATTTTCCTGACCACTTTCTACTTTTACTCCCTACATTTTAACACAAATATTTCCACTGCATTTTCAAAAAAGGCCAGTCACTTTAGGTTTAACACATTTGAGGGGAGTTACTGATTATTTCACATTACTGCACGTCTTTCCAATATCAAACCGATTTTAATCTAAATGGAGGGAACAATAACACATAAAAAACAATCCTGTTGGTGTATCCATCATTATTGCTTATCATGCATGGCTGACATAAAAGATGTAGAGATGAAAGAGGCAAAAAAACATGCCACATTTATAGTACTGCATTCATTTTTCTGTTTAGGTGTGGATTAAAGTAATCTGCCTAAAGTGTAGGCAACAGCAAACAGAGCTATTTTTTAATCTGCCTTGTTTTTTCTGCTTGTGTTCTATATACTGTTTTTTTTTTGTTTTTGTTTTGTTTTTTAAACCAGCCACGGGGCCCACAAGCCAGTGTAGTCCTAGTGCTGGTCCCAAGCCCGGGTAAATGGTGAGGGTTGCGTCAGGAAGGGCATCCGGCGTAAAAACTGTGCCAAATCAAATATGCGGATTCATAACACGACTTCCATACCGGATCGGTCGCGGCCCGGGTTAACAACGACCGCCTCCGGTGCCGTTAGCCAACAGGGTGCCGGTGGAAACTATGCTACTGTTGGCCGAAGACCAAGGAGGGGGAGGGGGGGGAAGCGTGTCAGGAGGCAGAGAGAGAGAAGGAAAGGTAGGAGGGTGGAGGTGAGAGTAGAGACTTTAAATGTAGGGACTATGACTGGCAAAGGGAGAGAGCTGGCTGATATGATGGAGAGAAGGAAGGTAAGTATATTGTGTGTGCAAGAAACCAGGTGGAGGGGAAGCAAGGCCAGGAACATCGGAGGTGGATTCAAACTGTTCTACTATGGTG
>VUQH01065749.1:4400-16459 GCA_015106775.1 Etroplus canarensis
ACCAAAATAAACCTATCAGAGAGAAAGCAAAAACTTTGGGAGTGGCCAAAACAGCAATCTGGAACATTCTTAAAAAGGGCTGCACTGACCAGCTCAGCAACAGCTAAAGGCCTGAAGACCACAGGAGACGACAGAAGTGGATGATCACAGAATTCTTTTAAGAAAAAACGCTTCACAACATCCAGCCAAGTCAAGAACAGTCAAGGAGCTGGATGTGTCGTTGTCAAGAGATGACTTTATGAATGTAAATGCAGAGGGTTTACAGCAGGTTTTGCCAGAAAACATCTAAAAAATCATGTCCGCTTCTGGAAAAAAAAAAATAACTGGACAGATAAAACCAAGCTGAACTTGGACCAGAATGATGGGAAGAGAAAAGCTCAAAAAACAAGTCAAATCTGGTCGCGTATGACTGCAAAAACGGAGCTGCAAGCAGTCGGATGTTGATGATGTTTCGATGCAGAAAAGAGGTCGCGTCGGGGCGCCTCTTACAGAGTAAGAAATGTAGATCAGATCATTACAATGAAGGAATTAACTGCACCTTTTTTTAACATGTCTAGATGTTTTCTCCATGTAAAGAGACTACTGTTAACCATTTCTTTTTTTTTTTTTAAAAAAAAGCACATCTAATTTCTGCTTCGTTTGTCGCATGGTTAACTTAACGCCGTGGACTGTTTGAGTCATCACCTTTCTGTCCCTGATGCCTGCATTGTAACCCCAAGGATGAAATACTTCACTAGGATTGGAGCTGGGCTGTGAGTTTGTCAAGTCAAGTCATAATTTTTATGACGAGACACAGAACCCCGAAATTGCTTCCGATGCATCCATCAGAGTGTGAACATGTGCTTGAAGGCATACAATAAAAGCAATAGGTGAATGAGGCTTGTGGTAAAAAGTGCTTTGAGTGCTCAGAGTAGAAGTACCTGCTCATTTACCATTTACTCTCTGCTCAGATAAAGCTGAAGGCAGAGACACAAGAACAAGCAGCGACTGGAAGTAGCTGCCATTTTTATTTCTTTAACCAGGAGGTTAAATTCGTTTGTAGGAGTGTCTTGGGGCTGATTTAGGCAGCACGACCCTAGTATCATGTTAGGAAAAACCACAGCTCCCATCAAAAACCTGTGGCAGTCACGCATGCTCCACACAGAAGGGACCCACCTGGGTTTGAACCCAATACCCCCATGGTGTGAGGTAATAGCTCTAACTATTAGGCCACCATCCTGCCTAAAGGATTGCCCATAAAGGCCTGGCAGGAAACAGCATTTGGCAATGTCCATGGGTTCTGGACTTCAGGTATTCACTGACTGCAGAGCCTTTTCATCTAAGTAATAAAAACAGTCCTCATATTTAAAATTATGTTAGTTTGTCCCATTACTTTTGATCCTCAGAAAATGGAGGTCTATGTATAAAAAGTTATAATTACCTTCTGCTGCTCCCTCGTATTTTCCCAAGGGGTCACCGCAGCAGATTTATCCGCACTGGTAGGTGCCCTCTCTGACACACCCCACTATGGCGAGAGGAGCTTGTGTCCCCACCTAGGGTCAACCAGGGACCTTTCACTTCTATGGCAAATATGTAAACCAGTACACCATGCGGACGCTGGGGGTCCACGCGTATGTGGTCTGTACTTTGACTGTTTGATTTAAAATCCACTGTGGTGGTGTACAGAGGCAAAACTGCAAAAAAAAAAAAAAATGACATTGTCCCAAAACTTATGGACCTAACAGTATTTTTCCTCTCAGACAGTGGCATATCCTTCTTTTTGCCTTTCCTGCAGTTGCGATCTTTGTGCTCTTATTGTTACAGACTGTGAAGGGCGATCACATCTGAGCTGGGAGCAGAACCTTCAAGCAAGAAGCTTAATGAGAACAGTCAGAGAAAAGGGGGCCTGGCTGTGCGGTTGGATTAGGGCTGCTGATATGGTCCAGGAATTGTTACACAACAGCAAAACAATGGTTTGGAAATACGCCTGGCATAATACATCAAGCTTCTTTACATCAAATCAGTAAAAACCATGAAAACAAGGAGCTATCAGTCAGGAGGTGGTAGCGTAGCTTTACTTCAAGCATCTTAAAACTGGCCCGTCTCTGTGAACATTAGTCATAATGCCGGCATATAGCAGCTGTCATCTGTTGCCATGAAGCTTTTGCTTTTGATGGCACAGTCCTGGTGAAATCTGCAAGTGAGCTGGAATCACGTCTGATTTTACAGCAGAGTGAATTAAGCTTAAGAAACCAGTCAGAGAACAGTCAGTCAGGGGTGGGCTGTGAGTTTGGAGGGTGTGGAGCTGGTAGTTTCTGATTCAGGATCCAGGAAGTGTACTAATAATCGCACATAGGCAGCTTTTCAGGGCACTTCTTAGCAGTTCCTCCTTAGCAGTTCGGTTGGTTTCTACAGGCAGGATAATGCTGGTCCTGGTGTCGTTTGGAGTTCTGCTGGTCGGAGTTTACATTCTTCTCCACATGACTGTTTTCAGGCTGCCCAGATGTGAAAGTGCTGTAAAGCTCCACGGTAAAACTGCCATCGTCACTGGTGAGTTCTCAGCCTGCAGGCCCTGAAGCTGCTCTCATTTCAAATAGACTTTTATACCAAGGGCATGCACACAAGGTTCACTTCAGCAGGGCAAAGTGCTCCGCGTGAAATACCGGAGCACTGAGATTAGTGTAATAATCTTCAAGCGCTCGAGAAGAAGTCAAATTTTATGAGCGTTAGATATTTGGAACCTAAAAACTCAAGGCAGACAAGCCCCAGCACAACTTGAATAACTTCTTTAAGGACCTTAAGTAAAAATGTGCTGTTGGGCCCCTTCGGTTGCAGATCGCACATGCCTTTTTTCCTCATACCCCCCAAAACCAACCAGTGCTGTCTTTTCTTCAACTAATTAGATGAGGAAAAATGTATTTTTAATGGGGAGTTTTTCATAAAAGACAAAAGCACCAGATTCTCAATTGAAAGTTAATTAGATACACCTTGTTAGTACTGGAGTGGACCCCCTTTTGCCTTCAGAGCTGCCTTAAATTCTTAAGGCATAGCTTCAGCAAGAGGTTTTGGTCCATTTTTGTCACACAGTTGCTGCAGATTTGTCAGCTGCACATCCATGATGGGAATCTTCCGTTAACTCCACATACCAAAGGTGCTCTATTGGATTGAGATCTGGTGACTGTTGAGGCCACTTGAGTGGAAGCAGCCATCAGAAGATAGGTGCACTGGTATGGACAATGTCAGGACAATACTGAGGTAGGCTGCGGCATTCAAATGATGCTCAGTTGGTACTAAGGGGCTGCAAGCATGCCAAGACAGCATCTCCCACAACATTACACCACCGGCAGCCAGAACCATTGATACAAAGCAGGATGGATCCACGCTTGTTCACACTGAAACTCTGGCCCTTCCATCCAGATGTCCAAGGAGAAATCGAGACTCATCAGACCAGTAGTTTGTCCAGTATTCTGTTGTCCAATTTTAGTTACCCTATGCTAAATGTAGCGTCAGTTTCCTGTTCTTAGCTGACAGGAGTGGAACCCGGTGTGGTCTCCTGCTGCTGTAGCCCATCTGCTTCAAGGTTCAGTGTGCTGTGTGCTCAGAAATGCTCTTCTGCATACCTCAGTTTTAATGAGTTGTTATTTAAGGTCGCCTTTCTACAAGCAGTATGGCCTTTCACATGAAGTTCACGCATTCTAACAGTTGCTAATAATTAGTAAAATTTATAAATAAGCACCGTAAATAAATAAAATATAAATATCAAATTAACTAAATATTATATTCAGTAACACCCCAGTCTTGCAAAGGAGACATAAACCCCTCAGGATTTCTTTTAGTTACTTCATAGAAAAGTGAGATGAGATGTGTGGCCGCATAGTATAGTGGTTTACACACTTGACTTGGCAAGTAAAAGGTCCCTGGTTCAGTTCCAGGTGGGGCCACAAGCCCTGCTTACCATGGAGGGTTGTGTCAGGAAGGGCATCTGGTGTAAAGTTACCAATACAGATTAATCTGGTGTGCAGACCCCTTGTGGAGAAAAGAAGGGAGCAGCTGAAGATTCATAGAAAAGTGAGATCAAGAGTCATTCCCATAGGCTCCTGGACAACAAGAGGAGTAGCCCCCTGCTGGTCATCAGAAAGAGTGCTGGTTTATATTACTTTGCATTCGCTTCGCTTCTCATGCCTACAAGTCCGTGGTGGAATCACAGTTGCTGGGATTAATCTTACTTAGTAGCAATGCCGACTATAGAGCCACATCACCATTGGCACTATAATATATATGTGCAGGAGCAAACACTGGCATCGGCAAAACCACAGCGATGGACCTGGCCAGGAGGGGGGCAAGGGTGATCCTGGCCTGCCGGGACAGACAGCGAGCTGAAGCTGCTGCCAAGGAGATCATTCAGGTAACACATGGCTTTGGTTAAAGTATCAAAAGTCAGAAAGAAAGATTTTGGTGAATACATTCAAGCAGAGGAATAATTCACTATGGCAAAACAGGTGGTCATTATTTATTACACTGAACCTGTTGTCTGGTTTAATATCTGATTTTCTGGTGTACCTCAAAGCTCTGTTTCAGGTCCTCTGTTTTCTCTCTACATGTGCTACCACAGGGTTGTTCTGTTCACAAAAATGGGAAACTGGTTACATTTGGATTTACTTACAGTTTTAAGTGAAATGCTTGAAGCCAAAAACATATATTAAAGGCATTCCTCATTTCTCAGAAGAGCATGTTAGAGGGATTTTTACTGTGAAATGACAAAGAAAAGAATCTAGTGACATCTTGAATCTTAACCTCCACATGTTGTCCTTGGGATCAGGAAACGGGGAACCACCAGGTGATCTTCATGCAGCTTGACCTGGCCAGTCTGCAGTCGGTTCACTCCTTTGCTGATAGTTTCCTGCAGTCTGAATCCAGGCTGGATCTTCTCATCAATAATGCCGGTCAGCTTCTTCTCCTCTGTGTCTGCTCTTGACCTCATGGTTTGATGTAAATTTGATGGTTATGGTGTGATAATGCTATCTAAAGGTAAATATAGGAAAGATGTGTTCCCTTGGCTCAGTAACGCATTTCCTAGTCTTTGCTGTTTCTGTTTATTATGTGTTTCATTGGTTCATGCACATGTTTCAGTAATGCAGCTCCTCAGTTTAAAATTTTTGTAATTTCCAGTTTTATTTTGTAGTCACTGATTTTCATGGAAAGCTGTCGGATTTACCCCGGGAATACACCTTGCATGTTCCAGCTCCAGCACGGCTGATTGCACCATCTCTTGCAGTTCCATCAGACAGAAAACTCTTGTTTCACAAGAATCCCAGGAGTGCCCAGAGGTGGCTCTCTGCCCTGCATTGCCTAAAACAGCACCGGGTTTATTTTTATTATTATTATTATTATTATTTTTGTATGCTGCATCAAGCAGTGAAGAGCAGATGAAGAGGACAGGAAGTCAGCCACGGGAACAGCATAAGGAATCTGGTCAAATTTAAAAATAAATGACCCCCTGCAGACTAAATGCTCTGCGTCTGAAATGTTTGATATGAAGCTGAAAAAAAACTGTGACTGAGATGTGACGTCAAAGACGCAGAGTTGGTATATTTGCAGGGTTCCTTCCATTCTTTCTTCTGTTTCCTGTCATTTTTCTGCGCCACATTTGTGAAACTAGCCAGTCAAACTCCCCATTAAATACGTCATATGGACAAAAAGTATTGGGACACACCTCTTAATCTTTGAATTGAGGTGTCTGATTCAGTCCCATCGCCACAAGTGTTTAAAGTCAAGCAGCTAGCTGTGCATTCTGCCTTTAAAACAATGGGTTGTTCTGTAGAGATGACTGAATTCCAGTGTGGTGCTGTGATAGGATGACACCACTGCAACAAGCCAGTTTGTGACATTTTTTCCTGCCGAGATATTCCACCGTCAACTGGCGGAAATTGCAGTACTGCTGTGGTACTAGTAAAAGGTAATACTGTGAGTGAAAGCATTTAGGAACCGCAACAACTCAGCCACAAAGTGGCAAACCATGTAAAGTTACAGAGCGGGGTTGCCTACTGCTGAAACATGTAGTGCAAACACTCTGCTGACTCAGTAACTGCAGAGTTTCACACCTCCTCTTTCATTAACATCAATGTAAAAAACTGTGCTGAGAGCTTCATGGCATGCTTTTCCATGGCCAAGCATCTGCATGCATCTGGAGTAGTGGAAATATATTCTGTGGAGTGAAGAATCCCATTTCTCTGTGTGACAGAGCATTACCTGTTGGCACTGAGCCACCTGTAAGGTTTGGTGGAAGAGGGATAATGCTATTGGGATGTTTTTCCTGGGCCTGTTCATCCCAGTGAGGAGAAAAAGTAATGCCTCAGCTGTTTTCTGTTCCCTCGTGCACACTACCTGTGGCCAACAAACTCTACAACTCCTCCCTTTGATACCTGGACTGTTTTTCTTATGAGAACTTCCTGTATATATCATTTAATGGGACATATTGCACTTTCTGCATTAAGGCTAATTTGTTTTGATTTCATTTTCTATCTTTCATATGTAAAACATTTACTTTTTTACTGTCTTATCTCTGAATGTTGATGGGACAATTAAACTTTTCACATATAGGTTTATACAGTTCAATTTTCTTATCTTTTATCATTTATTTATCTTATCAAGCAATTTGTTCCCTGGGATTAATAAAGGATTCTGATAAGAAAGAAAGAAAGAAAGAAAGAAAGAAAGAAAGAAAGAAAGAAAAAAATTGTTTGATTCATTGATTGATTGATTGAGAAGCATGTCCTATGACCTTATCATCATGTTTAGTACTAGCAGACGGTAAAACTGTGATGTCTTCTTCGTGGGACAACAGTGTGTATTTGTACTTATTGGTCGATCAGAATCAGAGTGATCTTTCTTTCTTTCTTTCTTTCTTTCTTTCTTTCTTTCCTGGGATTAAAAAAGGAATCTGATGCTTACAAAGCAATATCCTTAAAGGCACGGCCGGTTGAGTTCAGTCTGGAAGAACTTGGCTAGTTGAGCCCTGACCTCAACCCCATCCAACATCTTTGGGATGAACTGCAACAGAAATTGTGAGCCAAGTCCTCTTATCCAAATCAGTGTCTGACCTCACAAATGCTCTTCTGGATGAATGGGCAAAAATTCCCACAGATACACTGTAAAATCTTATAGAAAAACTTGCTGTAGAGTGAAAACTGTTATAGCTGCAAAGGTAAATTGGAGATTCTAAATTGACTGTAGGTGAAACTTCATTCACAGCACTGATCGTCAGAGTCCAGCTCACCTCGAGTGACTTTGTACTGATGTGGTTTCATGGCTATGCCTTGGTAAGTATATCGGTGGCTCAGGGTGTGGACTATGCATGGATCTAGGGGTGTGCTGAGGCAGGAGATGGCTAGCAGATGCACTGGCCAGGTTTTTCTGATGTAAAAAATGAGACCACAGTAAATCGTTTCAGGATTTTTCATCTTTAATGTGACATATAACCTTGAAAAAGAAACAAATGTAAAAAATGGTTGTAAAAATGTGCACATCCTAAAACTAACACTTTGTTGAAGCACCTTTTGCTTTAATTACAGCATTCAGTCTTTTTGGGTAGGAGTCTTTCGGCATGGCACATCTTAACTTTTCACAGCCCTCTTCAGGTTACCCTGCAGATTTTCAGTTTGATTTAGGTCTGGGCTCTGTCAGCGCCATTCCAAAACTTTCATTTTCTTCTGGTGAAGCTATTCTTTTCTTGATCTGGATATATGCTTGGGGTCATTGTGGTGCTGAAAGGTGAAATTTCTCTTTAGCTTTTCGCACACCTGCCATCAATTAAAGTAATTCTGATTAAGCCCAAATAAAGGTCAGCTGCCCTAGTAGGATTGTCTTGACCGCCATCCATCATTTCTTCAATTCTGACTAGTTTCACAGACCTTGCAGATGAAAAACATCCCCACAGCATGATGCTGCCACCACCATGCTTCACTGTGGGGATGGTGTTCTTGTGGTGAAGAAAGGTGTTGAGTTGGTGCCAGGCATAGTGTTTTCCTTGGTGGCCAGTATGTTCAGTTTTAGCCTCATCTGACCAGAGGACCATCTTCTGTGTGTTTGGGGAGTCTCCCACATGCCTTTTGGCAAACTCTAAACATATGTTCTTATTTTTTTCTGTAAGCAGTGGCTTTTTTTCCTGGCCACTCCTCCATAAAGCCCAGCTGTGTGGCATGTATGGCTTACAGTGGTCCTACGGACAGATACAGCTCTCTGATTATGGGTGTTTTGATGGACAGCCCTCTCTAGGCAGATTTGTTGTGGTGCCATATTCTTTCCATCTCGTGATGATGGATTTAATGGTGCTCTGTGGGGTTTTCAAAGTTTGGGATATTTTTCTTTCCAACTCAACCCTGATTTGTACTTCTCCACATCTTTGTCCTTGACCTGTTTGAAGAGCTCTTTGGTCTTCATGGTGTGGCTTGCTCGGTGGTGCCTCTTGATTAGTGGTGTTGCAGACGCTGGGGCCTTTCAGAACAGGTGTATATATACTTATATTGCCCACAGGTGGACCTTATTTAATTAATTATGTGACTTCTGAAGGTAATTTTCATAGCAAAGAGAATAAATGCATATGCATGCACTGCTTTTCTGTTTTTTATTTATTAAATATTTTATTTTTTTATTTCACTTCACTCCAAAATAAATAAATAAATACATTACAGGTTGTAATACAATAAAGGGCAGAAAAGGACAGGAGGTAAAACAAACTGTAACACTTGTGGGAAACGAGCTTTAAAATACAGGAAATAAACTTCAAGTAAAACCTACAGTCATGACATTATCAACCAATTCCATGAGTTAATCTGGATCAAATGACTTTACAAGAAATATTTTGTTTTCTATTTAAATTTTTGTTTGCTTGCTTGTTTTGTTCTCAGGTGAACGTTTCTCATTCCTTGTGTTTTCTGTCTTCAGGACTGATGAGTGATGGATATACCGAGGACGGTTTCGGGATGATATTCAGTGTCAATCACCTGGGTCACTTTTTGTTGACGGTGTTGCTCCTCGACCGCCTGAAGGCAAGTGGACCAAGCCGCGTGGTCACCGTGGCCTCAGCAGCCTATGAGTTTGGGGAGGTGGACTTCAACTGCCTAACCACTCACAAAAAATTGGCTTTGGGCACTAGCTACTATCAAACCTTAAAGAAGTACTGCCACAGCAAACTTTGCAACATCCTTTTCACATACGAGCTCTCCAAGAGACTCCAGGGCACCGAAGTCACCTGCTACAGCCTTCATCCTGGTCAGTGGAACACAGTACAGTCAACTAAACAGATTTTTTTATTTGCATGTAACTTTTATTATTGTCTAATGGAATCTTACAGGGAAATGATAAACATTCTACATTCGAATAACTCAACCCCTAGTAAGTTATTTGGACACTGCACCTTGCCGATTTTGATTTCACAGTAGTATTTTTCCAAACATAAATCCATCCCCCCAAATTAGATGTATTGGTGGCATTTAAAACTCAAATATGACACAATATCACAAAAATTATCTGCAACAAGACACAAAACAATTAGAGACACAAGACAAGCGAGACAATAGAGACAAAAAACAGAGACAAACAATCGCCACAGAGAGACAAGAGACATAAAACGTTGCAATATAGAAATAAAACTACTACAAAGAGAAAGAAAAACATCAGGAGACGCAAAATAGCTACAAAGTGACACGTTAAAATCTAAAGCTAAAATCTTGTTTTTGTTCAGCACCGTTTTTTTTGTTACCAGCATTGAGTATCAGTATCACAGGACGCATCATTGTTTCAATAATTGCTGGACTTGAGTGTGATGCCCTTCCTGTTTTCTGTGGGTCAGCTGTGGCGCAGGAGGTAGACAGAGTTGCCTTCCAACTGGAAGGTTGGTGGTTTGATTCCCAGCAGCTCCAGTCTACATGCTAAAGGGTCCTTGGGCAAGACACTGAATTCCAAATTACTCCTGATACATCCATCTGAGTGTGAATGTGTGTATGATAGTTAAAGGCACAGAATAAATGCATTAATGGGTGAATGAGGCTTGTAGAAAAGAGTGCTCAGAGAAGAAAAGTGCTATGTAAGTGCCAGGCTATTTCCTGCCGTTCCCATTGTTATTAACTTTTCTATATAATTTTTTAATTAAAATGGTCCTTTTTTACCTAAAATACTAGTTCTAGAGTCTGCATTTGCCTTTTTATTTTGATTCCCACGATGTTGTCTGAGGTGCAGCACATGTATGAAGACAGTGAGATGATGATGACGTGTCCAGAGTGAGCTGGAGGCAGATGATCCACTGCGGTGACTCTTTAACTCTTTCGTGCATGAATTATGACATCTTCAGTCAAGATGTTTTGCCACTGATATGCCACTATAGTAACTAAACACATGCAAATGAAAGAAAATGACTTTTGAATGGCTGTCTGCTGTAGAGACCGCCATGCATGACAGGCTTAAGGGAGGAGAAGACAAAAGAAGCACAAAAAATGACGAAGAGACAACTACCTCCTTGTACTCAGTCTGTAGGGGGTTTTGTATTATACTCTGTCCATGTTTGTAAAGTAGCCGATGCTCTCTTCTCTCTCCAGGAGCCATAAAGACGGAGATCAGTCGTTACATCAGCATCTGGTGGAGGATCTTCAGCACACCGATAATCTTTCTGTTCTTTGTGGATGCTGAGTCTGGAGCTCAGACCACTCTTCACTGTGCCCTGGAGCAAGGCATTGAACACCTCAGTGGCCACTACTTCACCAAGTGCTCCCCTCTGCTCAACATCCACCCGAAAGCGAGAGATGACGCAGCAGCCAAGAAGCTGTGGGAACTCAGTGAGAGTTTCTGTGGTCTGTCATAAAACCAGCCGTGAAATTAGGGCTTTGTCTTTAATCCCGAGGTTCTGCAAACTTTACAAACAGGCTTTCCTTTTCAGTCAGACATAAAGTCAGCGTCCTTGAACACAGTAAAGGTGAAAGTTGAAAACTGCCATTTCTGTAGTGTGTCTTTATATATGTAATGCTCATAATAACTCAGGTCTGTCTCATAGAGTTGCTAATGAGCTACAAATTTCTTGATTTTCTGTAATTCTTTCCTAATCAGTAAAAATATCTTGTTACCCCTCTTTCATTTTATTATACCTGAGTGCAACAATTAGACACCAGAAAGATTTCAAAGCTTTCTTCAATAAATGTTGAATATCGTTTATTATTTAAGTTTGAGTAGAGGAAGATAAAGCTAGGTGGAACCAGCTTAGTACTAATGACTAATTATTCTTTAATGATCTTAATATTGACATATGCAGGGAAGTCGTGAATATTAGTATTAACATACAGTGGGGTGCAAAAGTCTCGAGCCATCACTCGTTTCTGCTTGGAAAATGGGAAAGCGATGCAACAGTTTATTGAAACTTGCACAAACAAATGGAAATACAGCACAGGAGGCCAAAACAGTTTTACCATTTTAAGGAGCTTTAAAGTTAATATTGGGTTTGACCCTCTTTATTCTTCAACACAACCTGAACTTTCTAGCCATTTCTTTAAGCAGTCTTCAGGAATAGATAGATGCCTTTATTGTACTTTTGTGTATTCCATATCTGTCTATTGCAACTGTCAGATAAAAACAACCACAACAGCAACAATTGGTGGGTCCTGAGTGGCCTCCGGGTCCATGTCCAGATGGGTCTTGAGTCGGTGGCTCAATGGTACTTTTCTGCATTCATCTTCTTCTTCTTTCAGCTGCTCCCGTTAGGGGTCACCACAGCGGATCATCTGCCTCCATCTCATCCTATCCCTTGCATCCTCTTCCCTCACGCCAACCCTCTGCATGTCCTCCTTCACTACATCCATCAATCTTCTCTGTGGTCTTCCTCTTCTCCTCCTGCCTGGCAGCTCCATCTTCAACATCCTTTGTCCAATATATCCACTATCCCTCCTCTGAACATGTCCAAACCATCTCAGCCTTGCCTCTCTGACTTTGTCTCCAAACTTCTCAACATGAGCTGTCCCTCTGATGTACTCATTCCTAATCCTGTCCATCCTGGTCAGTCCCAGGGAAAATCTCAACATCTTCAGTTCTGCCACCTC
>VUQH01065757.1:0-10652 GCA_015106775.1 Etroplus canarensis
TGTTTTTGTGCTTTTAAACAAGCATCCCTCCAATCCGACTCATCAGTATTTTCCTGTATATCCCTTCTCCAGGCATCTAACTTATCTAGGGTTGATTCTGTGCTATGTGCTACTAACATTGCAGTATTTAGATAGTTGTTCCTTCCCTTCTAAGTTAGTAATTGTCATTTCCTCTAATTTAGATAAAGATGGTGTACACATTATCTGTTTGTGTTTTGAAGAACTATAACTCCTTAACTGCAACTATTTGAAGAAATGCTTCTTCGAAATTTGGTACCTCTGACATAATTGATCGAATGTAAGCAGAACGCCATAGGAGTAAATTGAGACAATACGGGCATATCACCTATATGTTTGTGTGCAGCATACCAAATGGATATTGTATTCCTATGGAAAGGGGTGTCTTTCTTCTTAAAGAAAAACAAAACAAAAAAAGGGGCGGTAGTGGCTCAGTCCGTTGGGACTTGGAGTGGGAACCAGAGAGACACCGAGGGGACGCTGGCTCAAGACTCACCTAGAGCACCTCTAAAAGGCGGAAGAAGGAAAAACTTGCCGAGCGCTGGTTCAAGGCCCACATAGACCACTATATACGGAGGAAGCTGGAGAGGTGACGGTTCACCCTTCTAAGCACTGCCGAGGTGCCCTTGAACAAGGCACTGAACCCCCCACATTGCTCCCCTGGCACCTTCACGGGCTGCCTTCCTCGCTCTGTCACCTCTCCATGCATGTCTACTGAGTTTATTTGTGCATGTGTATAATTCAAAACCGCACGTAGAACTGTATAAGATAAAAACAGAGTGGAGGATTTGAAATTTCGCCCATTGTGGGGAAGAACAAAGGATTGTTTCTTCTTCTTCTTGCTTCATTTCAGGTGGGGGCAGTGGTGTAATGTTAAGGTGCCAGGCTCATGATTGAGAGGTTGTGTGTTCAAATCCTGGTCAGACCACTACTGTGCCAAGACCCTTAGGCAAGGTCCTGACTGCAAGTGTGCCTCTGTCCAGCAGTAAAAAATGGGTACCAGTTAAATACTGGACAGGTAACCTGTGATGGACTAGTGTCCCATTCAGGAGGAGTCTAACTCCTAAGTTGCTTCACGCTACAGAAACCTGAGATAATCTCTGGCCTGATGAGCCTTGTAGGCTCGGGTGTAAAAGCCCAATGGACTTTACCTTTACAATTTCAAGGAGTATTGTACACAGAGCACAAGTTATGGTGCTACCAAGTTGCTGTGACTTCTGACCCTCTGTTCTACTGGTGCAATAATAAACAAATGAATAAATAACAGGCAGCACTGAATATGAAAAAGCTGCTGCTAGTGAATCAGCAGATTTTGGAATGAAATCTAAGTAAAATAGAGGCTTTATAGAACAATGGGTCACAGTCAGACTCAGAGAGTATGTCATCTGCAAAGGTCAGTGCCCTATTCTGACATTTTTAAAGAAAGTAATCCAAATCCTCACAAAAATGTAATGCGTTCATGATTAGCCTTTTCATGAAATTCAGTTTTTGCAGAATTAACCATACAACAAATATTAACCACAAATGCTGTGCAGGCTTTTTGAAACCACTGAAACCAAATTGATCTATCTAGTCATTTATCTACTCACCATAGACTGTGTGTAAAAGATGTGCATCACCCACTGATTTTAGACTTTGCTCTATGAAGTTTCAGCATTAACTTTTGGTCAATGCCGTGTTGGGTTTTCTTGGAACTAATAGTTGCCACCTTCTCGTTTGAACAAGAGGGTGGCATGCTTATTTATCAGCTGAAGTTAGCAAACCTGAGCCCTGTACTACAAAGTAAGTTAAACATACTGCAGATATCTTTCCATTATCAAGCTTCACTTGATAATGGAAACTGACATTGTTGATCATGATAAGCAGTCACACAAAAGTGGTTATCGACTGGATAAGTCAACCCAGGGTTTATCAATATGGCTACGATTCTGTTGACAAAAAAAGGAGTGGCGCTGGCAGTATCTGACCAATCACAAGCATGGGCAGCATAGCAGCTCATTTTACAAAGGAAGATGAAAATATAATATTAAAAAATATGAAGAGAATAAAAACAAGCTGCTGCAGCCCAGTCAGTGGTATAAATGTAACAGGAAGAGTGTTGTGCAGTAGTATGGTATTAAAAGTGCTGTATGAACGTGTGTATGCTTTATGTGCTTTGGTCAGTAAGGCCAGGAAGAAAAATCAAAACTGCTAACTGTGTAAGTTAACAAACATATCAGTGTCAGCTCCATCATTAAAATATGGGAGAATGTCATGGATTATAATTATAATTCCTTTAAACAGATATTCAGATGTGCATTTAGATATGTGTTTAATGAGCACTAAAGATTAATACAAAAACAGAATTCAAATGTAGATTTAGTCTGTGCAAATTTGTAATGAGGTCAAGAAGTACAAATAGGTGTCCTGCTTTAGGATGACATGTTAATGCATATAGAACAGTAAAATTGTTTGCAGCCAACAGGAAGAAAAAATATCAAGGAATAAAGTTGTGTCTAAGAGTCTACACTGGCCCGCCACAATAACTCACACATATGGGACTTTGTTCCATTGCTTGTGGGAATGTGCAAAGATCCAAAACTTCTGGAAGGATGTTATACAATGTCTGTCGGAAATGTTTAATACCAAAGTCCCCTTAAATGCTAAACTCTGTGTGCTTGGAATATACTCAAAGAACTTTCTACAAACACAGAAACAGTATGCAGTTTTGCACTTTGGACTTCTACAAGCCAGGACAGCTATTGCACTATGCTGGAAGAGTATGGACGCTCCTACAATGAAGATGTGGATGAAGGAACTTTCTGAATGTATTGGACTGGAAAGATTAACATACATTGCCAAGGGCAAACGAAAAGACTTTGATAAACTCTGGGAACCATACATGAATATTTTGACGAATGAAAGTGCTAGATTTTTCTTATATGATTTGCAAATGCTGTAAAATGTAGCCCCCATTTTCGTTCTTTCTTTCTTCCCCCTTCCCTTTTTTAATTTTTTTTAATTTTTATTTTTATTTATTTGTTTATTTATTATTATTATTTTTTAAATTATTTTCCTTCTTAATTTGTTAATTAATCCAATTTCATTACCTTTATTCAAATTGAAAAATGATGCAAGGGTATGCAGTTTGTGTGTGTAATGTGTATATGTTATGTGTCTGCTGTGGCTTTGTTTTGATAAGCTTATATAATGCCACAACATTTATTTCTGTCCAGAGTTGCTTAGTTTTTTTTGCCAAAATCTTGTATTGATGTTGTGAAAGTCAGACCACTTTGTAAAGTCTCCTCCAGCACATCCCAAAGATTCTCATTGGGGTTAAGGTCTGGACTCTGTTGTGGCTAATCCACGTGTAAAAATGTCATCTTGTGCTCCGTGAACCACTTGTTGACACTTTCAGCCTGATGAATCCTGGCATTGTCTTCCTGGAATATGCCCGTGCCATCAGGGTAAGAAAAAATCCATTGATGGAAAAACCTCCTCATTCAGTATGTTCCAGTAGTCAGCTGACCTCATTATTTGGGCATATGATGTTGCTGAACCTAGACCTGACCAACAGAAGCAAACACTGCCACCACAGGCTTAGACAGTAAGCACTAGGCATGATGGGTGCATCATTTTATCTTCTTCTCTTCTTATCCTGAAGCACCCATCACTCCAGAACAGGGTCAATCTGGATTCATTTGACCACATGACCTTTTCCTGTTATACTCCAGAGTCCAACCTTTATGCTCCCTAGTGAACTGAAGCTTTTTTTCCCAATTATTTTCACTGATAAGTTGTTTTCATAAGGCAACGCAGCTGTTATTTCCAATCTCTTGAGTTCTCTTCACATTGTGTATGGAAATGCTCTTACTTTCACTCTTAAACATAGTCGTGAGTTCTACTGCTGATGTTTTACGATTGACTGATCTATGATTTCAGTCATTCAAGATTTTTACTAACCACGTTTCTTCCTCGAATGAGAAGGCTCACTAAGCACAGGGGCCCACAAACCAGTGTATTCCTTCTGCTGGTCCTAAGCCTGGGTAAGGTAGGAGGGCGGAGGTGAGAGTAGGGACTTTAAATGTAGGGACTGTGATGGAGGTGTCAGGCAGGAGGAAAAGGGGAATACCACAGAGATGGTTCACAGAAGTAGTGAAGGAGGACATCCAGATGGTTGGTGTGAAGGAAGAAAATGCACGGGATAGGGTGAGATGGAGGCAGATAAACCACTGTGGCGATCCCTAATGAGAGCAGCCAAAAGAAGAAGGAGGTGGTCACTGAGGAAAAACAAAGACTTTAGGTATTACTGAACCCTCTTACTTTCTGTACCAAGAGGTCCAAAGGGTCTTCTAGGACTGGTGATGCTATTTTCTAGAGAACTGATTGGTCAGTAGGTGGTGATTTTACGCCTGTTGATTTCTTATCTGGAACTTAGTGCTCCAGAGCAGATTAGGTTTGCAGCATACATTTCCGTAGCAGTGTGTCCGGGTAAGAAGTGAGCTACTTTTGTGATACTGAAAACTAATTAACCCTAATGTTACCTGGATAAGCCCAAATTCTGCTTTGTAGTACAGGCCTCTGGTTAGCAAGCTGCATCCATAAGCTGTAAGGGTGCAACACACTCATAATTAGCGTCAAGAAGCACAAACTTGCTTGATGGTCTGTACCATACAGGCTTTTTAAAGCAGACATTTGTAAAAGTTTTGACTCTGATCTCCAACAGCAAAAAAGGTTGGTATAATTTAGTTTTAGTGAATAGAAAGTTTATGATTTTTAAAACTTTAATAGCTTATAAAAGTGAATTACATCATAATGTAAAAGGCTAATTTGAAAGGTTAGATATTTTTATCAAAATGAGCAGGTGGCATTTTCTCCTTAATGCACCCATGACTGGGATTGGATGAGGAAGACATTGGCAACATATCTGATAGAAATTCTAAACTTTAGATGTAAAGATCTGAATGTTATACACTACTTTAACAAATAAGTACTATTTTAGGCTGTAAAAACTTACACAAATGTTTTTATTTCCTCGCACAAAAAGTGAAATAGTAATTTCAGAGTACACAGCTGTCTGCTGCAGCAATGACAGCAGGAGGTCAGTGTAAGATTTCACTCATTGACTACGTGCAGCTCAGTGCATGGTGTGGTGCTGCGCCAAAAGAGAAGAGTCTGTGAGATAATACTTCCCGTCTGTTAAAACACCTCATATGTTTGCAACATGTAGGAGGCACCATGTTGAAGTGGAGTATTAAGCCACAGTTGTGATGAAAAATTGGACGGAAAAATGATTCAGCTTCTGCAAACAAAACCAATTACCTCGAGTTTCATGGGCCAAGACCAGCTGCCTGTTGCAAATGAAAGCAGAGGACCGTCATCATTTTTGTGTGTCACTGAGCACTTTCAAGGGAACCCAGGCTCTTTCAGCCCATAACTTATTTCTGTTTCTCCACTGTTTTGACATGATATCATGTTTCCCAAGACAGGAGCTTGTACACTTGGGAGCAGAGGTGGATAAGAGTGGATGTGCCACGTTTTGACACTGAAGTAAGATTACTCTGTTCCCTGCAAGCAGACACACATTAAACAAGTGAGAGATCAGGGAAGCAGAAAGGCACATGAGAAGTAGATGTGCATTTGTGCACTTCCACATCAGGCTTAAGAGGTAGAAAGGACAGCTGGTTCACTCAACCACATTGCTGTGTCTCGGGCTTTTAAAATCCCCAGGGAAAAATTGTTTCTATAGGAAAACTGATGTGCAAGGTACAATAACTGGCTAAAAATGGAAAACAGGATTTTCTTAAGTAGCTCAAGGTGTTGCCTGTTTTTGTAATATAATGGTGCAATTAACGAAGTGATATTAGCTTCAAGATGTTAATCATTATGTGTGTAGCTTGTGTGTCAGGAAGGGACTTATTTCAGTGTAGCTTCTAAAGAAAGACCAATCACTTTTTTGGGATACACCTCTTATTTATTGAATTTGGGCCCCTCATTCCATCCTGTTGCCACAGGTGTATAATATCAAGCACCTAGTCATCCAATCTGTCTTTAAAAACAAATTTTTAAAGCATGGGTCTTTCTTCAGAGCTAACGAAATTCTAGCATGATACTGTAACAGGTTGCAAAAAGCCAGTTCATGAAATTTCTTCCCTCCTAGATATACCACGATCCACAGTAAGTGGTATTATTTCAAAGTGGGAGTTTTTAGGAACCACAACAACTTAGCCACAAAGTGGCAGACCACATGAAGTTACAGTGGGGTGGAAGAGTGCTGAGATGCATAGTGCATACGAAACACTCTGCTGACTCAGTGACTGCAGGGTTCAGAACCTCTTCTGGCAATAACATCAGCACAAAAACTGTGTGCAGCGAGCTTCATGGCCTTACACCATCAGGCACAATGCCAAATGTTGGCTAGAGTGGTGTAAAGCATACCTCCACTGGATTCTGGAGCAGTGCAAACTTCTTCTGTGGAGTGACAAAACAGGCTTCTCTATCTAGCAGTCTAATGGACGACTCTGGGTTTAAATGCCAGGAGAGCATTGCCTGCCTGATAGCACTGTATCAACTATGAAGCTTGGTGGGGGAGGGATAATGCTATGGGGCTGTTTTCCTGGCGTTGGCCTGGGCCCCTTAGTTCCAGTCAAAGGACTGATCACTGCATACATGGACAAGCCTTTGGTTCAACATTTGGATTTATCTTTATTTTTTGCAATTTTTTAAACCAGGGTTTCTTTATTTCACAGACTGTGACAAAAACCTGATTTATTCAGCTGCATGTAATTGATAATCAAGTTAACATTAGCATCACACTTTGTAGCCCTATATAAGGCTTTGAAATAAAGAGACTACAGCTGTTTGGGATTACGTTATCGAACTAGATTGCACTAATGGCCAGACTGTTTTTTCATAAAACTGATGAGCTTTTTTGACTTATTTACATAAGCAAGTTTTTTTGCTTTATTTTATGCAATTTTATTTATGCAATACAATGGATATACAGTAATGTGAAAAAAGTTTTACAGGACTTCACAGTGTCCTGTGAAAAACTACGTACACCTTATGATTTAGTAGCTTACTCCTTGCATGTTATCAGAGGGGATAAGTAGCAGCGAATATTACTAATAATCAAATGCACGCAATCAACTTGATCATCAGTGAGTGCGACCACCTTTGTAAAAGCAGAAGTTTTGGCAGTTTTCTGGTCTAGAGCATTCATGTGTGTGTTGGCACAATGCCACAATCTTTCCAATAGTGGACATCCCAGCAAATTCATCCCAAGGGCAGATAGTGCAATGCTCAGAGAAAGTGAAAAAACCCCCCCAAAAAACAAGAGCTGCATCTCAGACTCTAAAGGCTACAGTTACTATGTCAAATGTTAAAGTTCATGACAGTACAATTAGAAAAAATATGATTTGTCTGGAAGAGTTGTCAAAAGAAAGCCTCTTTTCTCTATGAAGAATATGACAGCATGGCTCAGGTATGCAAATTTGCACATGAACAAACCGCAAGACTTCTAGAAGAATGTCGTTTTGACTAACAGCACCAGAGCGGAAACATGATGTTTGGTCATACTGCACATCATGGTGTGCATACCAGCACAACATTTTCATACCATCCGTCAAGCACTGTGATAGTGGGGTGATGATTTGAACTTGTTTTGCAGCCACAGGACCTGAGGACCTTGCAGTCACTGACTTGACTGTGAACTCCTCTGTATAACAAAGTATTCTAGAGTCAAAAGTGAGTCCATCTTCTTGACAGCTAAAGCTTGGCTTAAATTTTTGTCATGCAAAAGGGCAATGATCCCAAGCACAGCAGCAAATCTACAACAGAGTGGTTGAAAAAGAAAAGAATCAAGATGTTGCAATGGCCCAGTATAAGTCCAGACCTCAGCCTGGCTGAAATGCTGTATGCCGACAACTGTGTGAGAGTCTGATAAATTCACAAAGAAAAAGATTGCATCAAGTTGTTCCTGTTAAAGGTGGTTCTACACGCTATTGAATCATAGGATGCACTTTGTTTTTCATAGGACTGCACTGGGGAAGCTGTGGCTCAGGAAGAGGAGCAAGTAGTTTTCCAACAGGAAGATTGGCAGTTCGATCCCTGGCTTCTTCAGTCTACATGCAACAGCTTCCTTAGACAAAATATTGAAACCCAAATTCCTGATGCATTCATTGGACTGTGAATGTCTGCATGATTGTAAAACACTCTTAAAGCCATAAAATAAAGCGCTGTGTGAATGGATGAATGAGGCTTGTAGTAAAAAGCTTTATTGTTAGAAGAGGCAAAAGAAAGTGTTTTTAAATTAAAGTAGTGGTATGCCTAGCCTAAGGGAAGTTGACACTCAACATCAAGGGATACATTTAGTCACATGGGAGAGGGCTGGGAACAACTTAGAAAAAGCAGCACAAAGCTGCTATATTTCTTTACAGTTTCATACCATTCAGGACCACCGTTTGCATAGTGTGTGTACTATTTCTGAAGAAGGTTTACATAGGGCACTGTCAGACTGTAGAAACTTTTTCATTGTTCTTGTAATTAAAGAAGGTTTGTACCCCCTTTTTCTGTGTCCAACTGCAGGAACTGCTGTTCATAATTATACATTTCTAGGATCCTCCTACTACAGAAAAAGGAACTTTTCCAGATTAAGAGAATCTGTGAGTGATGTGGCTGTATTGTGATTGATCCAACATAAGTGGGCATTAAATAAGTGTAAACACTGATTTACATTAGCCATGCAAACAACAGTTACACAACAGTTTTGACTTGTCTGAGAGAAATATACCAATCCTCAATATTCTATTTAGCACCTAACACACAGCGAAGTACTGTAGAGAGAAAATAAAGATGCTGAAAGAGGACTACAAAAAAAGGAGGATCACAAAAAGGTAATGTTGCATTCCCAGCCTCTGGGTGGCTATTACATCACTTCAGGGTTCCATTAGCTGTGGAAAATGCAAACTGAAAAAATGTCTAGGAAGGTGTGTAGTTCACAGGGGACTTCCCAAGTGTGCAGTTACTTCAGATAGTTCCCAGGACTGTTTGGTCAGGTCATTAAAGGCTCATTGGCCTTGGAAAGTACAACCCCAGTTCCAAAAAGTTTGGAACACTAACAAAAAAAACCCAAAACAATACAAGGTGGATTTCATTAACCAATATTTTATTCACAAAAGGACATAGGAAACATATCAAAAGTTGAAAGTGAGACATTTTACTATTTCATGAAAAATAATAACTCATCTTGAATTTGATGGCAGCGACACATTTCAAAAAAGTTGGGACACAGGCAACAAATGTCTGGATAAGTAAGTTTTACAAAAAAAGAAACAGCTGGAAGAACATGTTGCAACTACTTAAGTTAATTGGAAACAGGCCAGTACTGTGATTGGTTATTAAAAAGGCACCTTGGAGAGGAAGAAACTCTCAGAAGTAAAGGTGGGCAGGGGTTTGGCTATCTGTGAGAAACTGCATCTACAAATTGTGGAGCAATTTCAGAATAGTGTCCCTCAATGTAAAATTGCAAATACTTAAAATATTTCATAATATTATTAAAAGATTTGAAGAAGCTGGAGACATGTCTGTCCACAAAAGACATGGCCAAAAACTAATAATGAATGCTGATTATCTTCAGGCCCTCAGGCGGCACTGCATTATAAACAGGTATGATTTTGTCATGGAAATCACTGCATGAGCTCAGGAACACTCCCACAAATCAATGTCTGTGAACACAGTTTGCTGTGCCATCCAAAAATGCAGGTTAAAGCTCTATCATGCAATGAAGAAGTCATATGTGAACATGATCCAGAAATGCTGCTTTCTTCTCTGGGCCAAAGCTCATTTAAAATGGACTGAGTCAAAGTGGAAAACTGTTCCTCTCCTAAAGGTCCAGCAGCTGGTCTCCTCAGTTCCCAGACATTTACAAACTGTAGTTAAAAGAAGAGAGGATGACCTACACATGGCCCTGTCCTGAGTTTTTTCAGATGTGTTGCTGCCATCAAATACAAGATGAGCTAGTATTTTTCATGAAATAGTAAAATGTTTCACTTTGAATATTTTTCAAGAGTGTTCTAGATTCTTTTGTGAATAAAATATTGGTTTTGAGTTTTGCAAGTAACTGCATTGTATTTTTATCCATATTTTCCTCAGCATTCCGACCTTTTTGGAGTTGAGCGATGTTGTTTTGTACTTGTATATATTTTAAATATTAATCACTGTATAAAAAAGCTTCTCAAAAGTCTAAGTCACAATGCACAATGGAATACCTTGGAGATCAAAACCTTGCTGCTTGCCATATGCAGTGGGTACGGAAAGTATTCAGACCCTTTTAAATTTTTCACTCTTTGTGTCATTGCAGCCATTTGCCAAAATCAAAAAAGTTCATTTTATTTCTCATTAATGTACACTCAGCACCCCATCTTGACAGAAAAAACCAGAAATGGAGAAATTTTTGCAAATTTATTAAAAAAGAAAAACTGAAATATCACATGGTCATAAGTATTCAGACCCTTTGCAGTGACACTCATATTTAACACACATGCGGTCTGTTTCTTCTGATCCTCCTTGAGATGGTTCTGCTCCTTCATTGGAGTCCAGCTGTGTTTAATTAAACTGACTGGACTTGATTAGGAAAGGCACACACCTGTCTATAT
>VUQH01065851.1:0-11661 GCA_015106775.1 Etroplus canarensis
GCTCTCTGCCATGCTTGTTTGGTCCATTGTTGACATTTGATCTCGCCGCGTCTTGCCTCCTCTGGCGCAGAATTACGACGTCTGTCTCACTTCAGTGATGGAAAAGTCTGATGAAATGTGATGTGACTGTTCAGACTGAGGAGAAGAAGAGGGCCTTTATTAATCCCACAAGTGGGGAAATTCAATTTCTGCGCTTCGTTGAACTAAGATCGCTTTGAAAAACATTGAATACGCATCAATTTAGGACCACATATGGAAGTAACCAAAATCCAGTTTAAAAAAAAAAAAAATCTGCTCTATGTTGTCCAGACTGTCATAAAAACCAATCAGATGTCAGATGTCACATGTGGGGATAAAAAGTCGGATATGGGACACTTTTGCCTGCAGTGGGAACGTAGCCTTCAAGGAGGGAAGTTTCTGCGCCATGATCTAAAGCCTGATTGAAATTTGTCTGTAACCAATAATCTTTTTCCATCAGTTAGAAAGAGTGTGCTTTTATTTATGAGCATCTTAAAACTTGGCTTGTATCGGGGGACCTACTACTCTAACCTTTTAGAAGGTAACCAGTCTGTCTGCAGCTCGCGTTACCTGTGGTATACCACAAGGTTCAATTTTAGGCCCCATTTTATTTTCCTTTTTAATGTGCATCCACTAGACCAAATTATTTATAAGGCCTCTTTCCTCCTTTTAGACACAGAGTCTTACCATCCAAACCTGAAGACCCTGAAAGCCAAGCAGCTCTTTTCGAAAAAATAACTCAAAAGCAGAACATTGTTCAGTCATCAAAACCACAAATGTTTTAAAAGGCCCCTGGGCCGCTTGTATGCCAATATGAGGCTGGCTGCCAGACGGTTTGGGGTGCAGTTTGACTCAGCTGTGGCAGTTTGTGGAGTCCTGCTTCTGCCAAATGAGATCACAAAAATGAAAACAGTGCTTCCACAATCTGATCTGGAAGAAGTCATCCAAGTCTGTTTTCTCTTGGCCAGACTGCTGCTGATAGAAACCAAAGAATCTCCAGCTGGTTCAAAATGCGGCAGCTCAGCGCCCCAGTCCTGGCTTCTTTAAGATTTTACTCATTTAAAGCATGTTAGGGTCTGTCCCCATAGTGGTTTACACATTCGCCTTATAAGCTAAAGGGTCCTGGTTCAAATCCAGGTGGGGACACAGCAGCAAGCTAACTTGAACTGTCTTTGTCTTATGATCCAGAGTGCGTCCTGGTTCTGGTCTCAAATGACGAGACTGAAACGTGGCCACCAAGTTAACCTGTCAGTTAAATTAATGTGTGCACACCTGAAAGTGAGGGCAGTCAGCCTTTTTAATAGCAAAAGCACATGAAGCCCGCACAGTTAAAGATAATCGCTCCTTTAATTTTACATTTTTTGGTTTCCAATCTCACACCCATCAAATTAAAAAAGAGCAGAAGTGTAATTTAAGGTATTTCTTTTGCAGGGAACTGTTCAAAGCAAATTGAGCAGTTTTAGAACTGCAAGGTTTAATATTTCATCATGAGGCATTAACACCAAGCAGAACAGCAATAATTTAAGGGTTAGGCGAGTTCGCTTAAATCAGAGGACTACCTTTTTTTTTTTTTTTTTTTTTTTCCAGTGACAAGTGCTGAGTTACGGCTTCAGGCAGCAAGTTGCTAGGAGAACTTTTATGAGTTTGTGCTCTGCTTGATGCAGAATCAGATTTTTACTGTTAAAGACACACCGCGCCAGTCATTCATTTCTGCCACTTGGTCAAAAACCTCAAAACACACCAGGATCCATTTGGCCAAATTTAGCGACTAAATTTGTGGCCGTCAAACCTTAACCAAGGCTCCACACTTCTCACTACTTCAAGCTTGTCCTCCTTATTCCGTTCCAGTTCATACGGCTCCAGCTCCTCAACCCAGGTTATCATCTTCCAGCTTTTTTATTAAAACCTGAGAACTCTCCATCACTGCTTTGACACCTCTCAGTTCCAACAATTCCGCTCACGAGAAAGCTTACGTGTTCTTTTTAACGTTTCTGTCGGCACTGAGTCATGATTCAATTCAGTTTTATTTATATAGCGCCAGCTCACAACAAAAGTCGACTCAAGGCGCTTCACACTGTAAGGTAAATGCCCTGCAGTATTAGAGAGAAAACCCCAACAATCAGACCGTCCACTATGAGCAGCACTTGGTGACTGTGGGAAGGAAGAACTCCCTTTTAACAGGAAGAGACCTCCAACAGAACCAGGCTCAGGGAGGGGCAGCCATCTGCCTCGACCAGTGGCAGGTGGGTGTAAAGCTAAGTGCATCAATTCAGAGTAACCAGAAACACTCTCGTCCTCAGCCTTTATAAGGAACTTTAGGCCCATTAAACACAGCAACGCTTTAGTTTGAGGAAGTCACAAGCTATCTAAACCTCTGCCTGAAGAGAAGCTCCCGCACCGAAATGGGAACTCCTCTGAAAACCAACAAGAAAAGAAGGGGAAGTCCTCAGAACAAGTTTACACTATGTGACGCAACCAGCAGGGAGGGCTAGTAACTAACACCCTCTAGTAAGCACCTTGTAAGCTACTCCCCTGCATTTCCCCAAAGGTTCACCACAGCACATGAATCCACATGGGTAATTTGGCAGGGATTTTATGCTGGATGCCCTACCTGATGCAACCCTCTGATTATAAAAGGGCTTGTGTCACCACCCAAGCTCGAACTAGAGCTCTTTTACACGCCAGACGAATCTTTAAACCGCCACACTAAGGAGCCGCTGATGACTAAAAGGAACCACATGTAGAGCTTTCATCTGAGTACTCACCCAGCAGAGCCTGAGAATAAAAAGACACAACTTGACAGACAGAGCTGCACAAAGAGGACTAATATGATCAGCACAGGAGTTTAAGTTCAAACTAACACAGACGTAGCAGCAGATAAACAGTGCTGGATGTTTGAGGTGATGATGGATCAGGGAGAAAGACTGAGGAGGCAGCCTCAATTACCAAGGCCCAACCTGGCCAGGTGAAAGACATCAGGGTGAATGGCTCCGCCCGTCTGTACCTGCAGCCAGCCTGCAATGGAAATCTGAGGAGGAGGAGCCCTCACAACAAGCAACAGATTAAGAGAGAGAATTTATTTTTAAGGCCAGCACCCATTCGACCTCACAGTCGCATGCACAGTTAATGTAGTAATAAAATGAGAGAAGTAAAAGTAGAATGCTAAATTCAGATGTTATGGCCAGAAATGGAACCTACTAAAGCTGAACAGAAGTTCAGGGTATTACAAAACATTTGGAGATGATAGAAGGGCGAGAAGAGATGGAGACAACGCCATATGAAGAAAAGTTAAAACTGACATGATTTGAAAGAAGTCACGGACTCCGTGAGCCTCATCTCCTCCGGCAGGTCGTTCCTGTTGGCGAAAGCACGGTCACGTTTAGATTTAAGCCTCGAATCCGGAGCCGCGAGGAGGGTGGGCGCGTCAGGATCTGAGCTGCAAGATGCCAGCATATTGGCCAGGATCAGGGGTCAACATTCATGCCGGGTAGCATGTGGAGCCTCACCTCAGAATGCTCAGAAAGAGACCATAAAATCTTCAAATCAACTCTAAAATGAAAAGGGAGCCAGCGTGGAGAAGCCGGGGGCTGGGGAGGTGGGAAGCCATCTGGTAAAACCAATATGAAGCCGAGCAGATGGGCACGAGAGGACGACTTTTCTTTTGTGGCAGAAAGAAGAGAAGTTTGGCAGGAGAGAACAAAAGCGTGGAGAACTTCTGCTTTAATTTTGGTATTTGATCTTATTTGGAAAAAGCAGGACTGCACAACTTTTTGGCTTCACATTGGTGTATCAGGGGCCCAGGGCCCTTTCAAAATATGATGTGGTTTTGATGACTGGAAAATAACATTTATGATTTTGAGGTATTTTATTATGAAGAAACCGCTGTGCCATCTAGCTGTTGACGACATTTAGAAACCAATTTAAAAAATTTTTGGGATATGCCGGGTATTGCAATAACATATTGAAATATACTGCAGTTTATCACCTTTTTTCAAATGCAGATTATACGACCCCAATGATAAATATTTGTTTTATCTAATCAGATAAAGTTCTGTCTGTTTCTCTCACTTCAGTCCTTTTCATCGCTACAAAATGGGAACGTCGAGAACACAGACTGACCCACACTAGCACATGTTTATATTACAGTTGAGTTTCACTAAACTGAATGAAAACCGTACATGGACCACTGTACTGTGGTCGCTGCTGCCCCTGCAGGTCCTTTGTGCCATTGCAGTAGCGCAAAAATGTTTGATGCAAGATTTTGAATTTTAGCAACTGATTAGGTTTTCAGACTTTGGAAAATGCAGATTTGTCACTAGGTAACGTTATCTGTAATTAAAAAAACATTTTTAGCTGTATCTCTGCCACTATTCGTCCCATCTGCATGAAATAAAAACCAGGTCAGGCCGGCATTCATTAAGAAATGGGGGCTTTTCATGCATGTACCTTTTAGCGATAGTGCGGCAGCCGCTGGGAGCTGGTTTCAGCAGTGCAACTTGTAGACTGGAAGTCATGCAGCCCCATCAGCAACTGAAGAATTTAAAAATAGACGTAGTCTACCTGAATGGACTTAAAAGGCAATTGATTTTATTATTCTATAACACCAAGGGGTCATCACAGCAGATTAATCCACATCGGTAATTTGGGAGAGGTTTTATGCCAGATGCAACCCTCCATGGTGAGAGGGGCTTGTGTCCCCACCTGGAATTGAACCAGGGATCTCTTGCTTTAAAGGCAAATGCGCAAACCACTGTGCTACCTGGGACGCAGCCAATCAGTCACAATCAATCGATATAATATTGCTGCGCAAATATCGCAATACTATGCAGTATTGATTTTTAAATTTTTTTTCCTTCCACTCCGAACATCCACTGATATTTGACTGAAGGGAAGCATTGAAATGGAAAATAAAAAGGGGCCTAAAATCAAACCTTGTGGTACACCACAGGTAATATGAGCTGTAGATGATAAACAGTTACCTATGGCAACTGAGTAGATTTGTTCTAAAAGACAATAATAAAATCAGACGTGCAACAATTAACTTTGTTTATGCAGCTCCTTTAAATAAAATAACAGAAAACTTAGGTCACCTGACAGTAATGCTAAACAAAACCAGCACAGTGAAGTTGATGTAGCGTTTAATGAAAGATAAAATAAAGACGTGAGATGCAAAACAGTGTAAAAAGAAACATCAGTGAAAGGCTAAAATCAAGGCAACATCACATAAGAATCAGTGCACAAAAAAATACATTTTAGCATTGATAAAAGAAGGGGTTACTGATTCTCCTCGCAGAAGAACATCAGAAGATCCTGCTGTTTAAGCGTGCTCACCTTTAGGGTTAAGAGTTTAAAAAGACCAGCCTAAGGATCTGAGGTTGCAGAGTGGCTCAGGCGGGGCCGACATTTCAGCTCTGTAGGTTGGGGGCCTGACCCAAAGCGAGCTTTGAGAGTGAGGACTGGGGTGAGAACCAGTCTGAGCCGCTGGGATCTCGGTTAGTTTAGCATTTATTAATTTGCACCAGTGAGGAGGGGGTTGCAGTAATGAGCTGACTGACTGACTGATGATTGCTGTTAGAGCCGCTGTTATTGCTGGCATAATATTATACTGCTAGGGAGCCGAGAGTCTCTCCTTATTGATGGCGTGGAGACTCGTTAAAGTAATGATGAACCTGTGTGTCGTGACTGGTCTTTAGTTATTTTCGGTCTCCGGCGGCGAACGGCCGCTCTGTTGTGGCGTTTGTATCAGTGAAGTTATCTGATGTGATGGAGCGTTCACTAAATACTCCACCTTGGTCTTGTGAAGCTTCTTATTTAGTCATTATGGTTAAAATGGAGACAAACACGGATTTAAAGTGTTTGTCTGTCTGGCTGCTGCTGAGTTCAGGCCTTTCTGTTGAGCCGTCAAACCGACGTTGTCACAGAAATCCATTTTGGCCATTTGTCAATCAGTTTAGAATTACGGAAGATAACAGCCTGTGTTTTTTGCAAATTGATTGAATTCGGCCTCCTCCCTTCCCAGGCTCTCGCTGAGCAAAGGTTTCACTCTCTTACTGCAGACTGTTGGCGACATGACAAACAGGCCTGAGGCTCACAAACCTGATAAAAACTCAAACCCAAACCCAGACCTTTACTGACACCTGTTAGGCTCGAGCTGTGCAGAGACAGCAGTAGTGCAGTTCCCACTAGTATCCACTAGAGGCAGGCTCCAACAGTGAGACTCCTATGTTAAAATGTCCAAATTTACAGCAGAAATCAACACTTTTACAGCCTGCTGCAGAAAACTGTTTTGGTCTCTAAAGCTAATTTCCACCTTCATAACAGCTGGAAAGCCAATATCACACTTTGACGATTTAACCAGCATATGCCGACGTGTATGGAAGTATACATAATGTATTAGTAACTTATATAGAACGTTTTAATGACTTATACTTAAGAATGCTTAGCGTTTTGCCGGCATTCACAACATATGCATAGGGTGTCGTAGACTATTCACAGTATCAACATTGCCATCTTGCTGGAAAAAAAAAAAACTGGAAGAACGCTGCCAAGAATTCTCCTGGCCGTAGACGCATGGAGGGACCATCATCACACTCATGTTCACCTCTCAGGCATCGTAGCTGCGTCTGTGGCCGACACCTACTCTCAGCCAATACACCATTACACGGTAGCTGTAAGTTAGAAACACGTTCAGTAAGTGCTGTCGTCCAGAACATGTCAAATACGTCTACATATGTCAATATGTGTTGGAGATAAGTTGCCTATAAGTTACACGTAGGTTCAAAGCATGTTACTCATAGGTTAGAAACAAGTTTTGGGTATGCTAGACATTGTCGCCACGTATTTCCACTTATGATTAACTTACAAGTAACGTTTGTCAGCGATGACTTACCTGTGCATGTGGGATGTATGAGCCATATGCTGGCATACATCGGAAATTTTGCGCATGCTCAACATTTTTTGGCAACTTCACCGTACTGTGACGTATACCAGCGTGCTTCAGCGTGCTCTTAACTTATACAAAACTTACCAATAACTTATTGAAATATGTATGTACCTTTCGGCTGCTCCCTTGTATTCTCCACCAAGGGGTCGCCACAGCAGATTAATCTGCATTGGTAATTTGGCAGAGGTTTTATGCCGGATGCCCTTCCTGACGCAACCCTCCATGGTGAGAGGGGCTTGTGTCCCCACCTGGAATCAAACCAGGGACCTTTCACTTGTAAGACGAATGCGCAAACCACAACACTACCAGTGACACTCAATAACTTCTTGGAAGTACGTCAGCGTATTTGCCAAATTTTTCATACATGGGCACACACTGGTTAAATCGTCAAGGTGTGACGGGCTTAAGGACGTATAGATTGGATTGAGGCTTAAAGTTTGCATTATTGGTGGGGGCGTGGCCTCTTTAACTGGCAGGTGGACGGTGATGCAGGAGTCCCTGAACTGGACCTCTTGACCGTGTTTGTGCTGTTGGTGCCTTTTGGAATGTAATGCGATCATCTAACAAATACTAAAGCGTAAAGGAACATCTATTTGTGCTCCAGTTTTGGTGAGTGAAATTCTTTGATCTTATCTGAACGTTAGTGATTGTCCTCCAGTCGAACCAGGCTCCAGAGAAAAACTGGTGACAGCCGTGGAGAGGGTACAATCAAAAACAGATGGGTGACATCACTTTGATCTTCTATACACTCCTGTGCAAAAGTCTTGAGCCACCCTTCTTTTTTAAATATTTTCACTCTCTTGTAATGTCTTAAACTGGTCTTGAACAATAGTTCTCTGAAGCTCTTTTGGTGTTTGTTTGGACTTTGGCTTTTCAGTCCAGTCCTTGTACCTGACAGGGATGCCTTTTGCTTTATTAAGCTACTTCACACTGACCTATGAATCATTCAAACATAAAAAGACTCCTAACACAAGGGACGAACCAGTGTTGTGTCGACACATAACAGACAACTTAGCAAAGAGTCCGTTTTAAATTGGGATCTTTCAATACTTTGTTGCTAGCAGCCTGTAGCAAAACACATCATTTGTTCCCATTTCTTTAGTTTATCTGTGAAAAATGCCAGAGATAGCACAGTTTGACAGGCTGAAAATAGGATATTTTGTACCAACGAGGTGATCCCCAAAGAGATATTAGCTGAACACTTGACATATCTCAGCATGGTGTGTAGTGTGTCCAAAAATAATTTTAAAAAATGATGAAACTGGACAAGTGGAGGACAAAAGAAGAGGTATAAGGCCTAAAAATCTATCTGCAGGAGTTGAGCAGTATCTCATGACTTTAAAAAAGGGGAAAAATCGGGCAAAGACCTGACACAGGATCTGAGAGATGCATCTGGACCTTCAGTGTTTTCATCTACTGTTCACTGAAGCCTCATTAGAAAGGGTCTTAGTGGAAGGGTGGCTGTCAAGAAGACATTCTTAGGAGCCCAGGGTATACAATGCCTATGAAAAGTATTAACCTCCCTTGGATGTTTCACCCTTTTATTGCTTTAATAAATGGGGAGATGTCCTACAGCCAGTGTAGGAAGTTTGGAAGTTTCCTGCTGTTTATGGCTAATGCTGGCTCTGCCATGCCGCCTTGTTGCCCTGATGTTTTCCTCCAGTTTGTTGGTAGCTTGTTTACTCATGATTCACGGATGCCTGTTGCATCACAGCCCTTGTAAAAAGCTGGATTGTGGAAATAGATGAAAATTTAAGTGGTGCATTAGGGAGGGCATCGCTTCTCAGAGCGGGCAGTGGGCTACACGGGTGCTAATTACTCTGCTTTCTGTGTTGACAGTGAGGAATTATGGAATGAAAATGGCACACAAGCAGTCATTTCTGTTCAGGAAACTCTATAAATGTATTTCTGAAGTCACCTGGAAAATGCTGCAGATCTGCAAGCTAAGCCAACGCATGCATTGCCAGGTTATTGTAGTCATGCACAAGCTGTTCTGTCTGAAAAGCATGAATAACCCGGAGTATGTTGGGCTCATTTTCAGCATGTATTGACTGTATATAAAAGACAGGCGGTTGTGGAAGTACCTCAAACCAGCCTTTTTTCTGATTACCAGCAGGGGGCGACTCCTCTGGTTGTAACAAAAGAAGTGCATAATGATGTGAAAAAAGTTTACATACAACTCCGTATCATCCAGGAGCTGCTGATCATCATCAGTGGGAGCTCCTCTATAGAAGCTGCTGCTCTGGAGCATTCAGGTGTGTGTTACCACGACGCCACGATCGTCCCAGGAGTGGACGTCCCAGCAAGGTCAGACCAAGGTCAAAAAACCCAAGAGCTACATGTCAGACTCTACAGGCCGCAGTTAGCAGGTTAAAGGTTAAAGTTCAGAATCAGAATACTTTATTAATCCCCCAGGGGGGGGAATTACTCGTGGTACAGGCACCCCGTTCAATAAAATAGATATAAACATTCAGCTTTGCAGAATTTATCAGAGAGAGAGAGAGAGAGAGAGAGAGAACCCCAGCTTTACAGCAGGTGGAAGTCCAGTTTTTAATGGGAGGAGCTTACAGTAGGATAAATAGGCAGGAGTGACAGAACATGCATAGTTATTACACAGTAATAACTGCAGTTTGTTTCTATAGATTGTAGTTAATACCCAGTTATTATTGCATATAACGTGCAACTTATTATTTAAACAGAAAATATACGTGAGTGAAATATAATGTGGATCATAAAAGTTAAGGATATTCGGCTTTCAGGTGAAATTTCAGGATGTACCTAAAACACATTATAACCTTTCCAGGTGACCTTAATTTGACCTTCTCTCTGTTTTTGAATGCACATGTCCAGCTGTTCAGTGTTTCAGTACTTTTTGTTCTCTAACAAGGTGCTTTAAAAATTCACAACTGATGTTTGATCCATGAATCGATCGCTCTGGTTGGTTAAGATTTCCAGCCCGCTGCCCGGTTCTCCACGTGTCCAGTCGTCCACCCTGCTCTGCCCCGGCTCCATATCGCGTTCCCAGCCTGTTCAGCCCCGTGACAGTCATTCTTTTTTTTTTTTTTTTCATTAAAGTTTTATTAAGAAACTGTTAACATTACCGCATGTTAATCCACACTTCCACATCTACATTGTTTTTTCCCTATAAAAAGGTTGATATGATGAATAAAAGCACAGCTTTTTCTTTTTCTTTGCATTATAAAGAAACACAACATAACAAAAAAAAAGATAAAGGAGTAGCCTATAAACTGGAAGTCATATCTAAAAATTAGATCTTAAACTCCTCCAGTGTGAGCAGATCCTCATTTTGATCCATTACATGTACAACTGACCAAATTTGTTTCTTCATCCAGACTTCCATAAATATAGATGTCCTTCTACTTTAAAATAACTATTGTTCCACAGGGGGACATAATGAGGGCCAAAGTTATGGTTATATAACATTTTTCAGTCAAACAGGACTTGTTGATGGGAGATATCAACACATGTGGAAACAGTGTTATTATGCAGCCAGATGTGCGTTGATTGTTGAATGCAGAATTTTTATGAGGGTTAAAATGACTCCCTCAGCACTACTAAACATAAATGGGCCTGTTTTTTTTTTCTTTTTATCCCGCACTCCCCAAAATTCACCGTATTGCAAATAAACCCATTTTGGCGTCACCTTCGTGTCCTCTGTCCTCACTGGGGACATTACATTTGGCTTTTCTGCTCTGTATATGTCACTCTGTCCCAAACGACCGCTCAGGTCTCAAACTCCAGAAAAGTCACGTGTCGCTGTGTAAACCGGTGATCCCAATGCACGTTCCAAGAATAAAGCTGATTGAGGAAACACTTCAGATTTTAAGGAGGGAAACGGCTGATGAAACCCCGGCTGCTGACGCCAAGTAAATAGAACTATCGAAAGTCCAACAGGGAACAGAGAACATCCAGCAGGTGACGAGGAGCCGGTACAGAAAAGAAGGGTGAACTCAGTCAGACGCAGAAGGGGTGGCAGAAATGGATCATACCATTATTACCACCGAACTGGCAAAAGGCAGGGGTGCTCATTGGTTATAATTACAGAAGACGTTTTTTACACTGACTAAGGCGTGTTTTTCTCCCTCCTTCCTACAGGTCAAAGCGAAGAAGCCTCTATTTGTGCAGCTTGTACTGGATAACATTTGGAGCTTATATGATGCAGTTGTCATTAGGAGGTGGGTTAAGGATGAGTAACACAAACAAGTATTATGTGCGTGTTTATTATTTACTCAGATCAACAGTACTGTGCAAAAGTATCGAGCCACTCCTTGTTTCTTTCTGTTTTGACCTAAAATGTTTTAAAGTGCTCTTGAGCAATAGTTCTCCAGGCTTCCTGAAGGTCTTTCGTATGTTTCTTTGGACAGTTGGCTGCTTTTGTGCCAATTTTCAGTGCAGTGCTTGTACATGACTATTTTCACAGGAAGATTTTTTTGTTCGTTGAGCCGCACCTAGAAAGAAAAGAAGCAAGTATCTAGAATGTTAACATTATGTAAAGTACAATCCTACCGTAGAATGTTGTCAAATAGCTTTGGAAAGATTGTAGCATATCGACATGTGCAGAGGCCTGACACAGGACCTGAGAGACTCATCTGGACCTTCAGTTGATCCATCTGCTGTTCACTGAAGACTCATCAGAAATGGTCTCAGTGGAAGGGTGGCTGTCAAGAAGACATTCTTAA
>VUQH01065861.1:5244-18180 GCA_015106775.1 Etroplus canarensis
TCGTTTGTGTTTTTTTTTTTTTTTTTTTGGTGTCCACTCACTTGACCACAGTTTGTAGAAACTTTTGCAAATATACAAAGGAAACGGTTGGTGTAGAAGGGATACCTAATTTAATACCATGGTTAAAAACATTTGGCCATTACAAAAATGGCTTTTCTATCAATGGTGATTTATGTGCTAGTAGAGCAGCAGCTATGCATAGACACCACATTGAATTCTATGAGTGGCTTCTTTTTTCATGGTTTTTTTAACTGTTTCTTCACCAGTTCAAGGTTTTTGATAGGAGGACCAACAGAAATCGCTGTTACTGTGACAACGGTGTATTGTTTTCAGAACAGAAATGCCAGCTGTCTAAAATGAAACAGTAATGTGTATTTCAGGATAAAATGAAAAGAATACAACTTTGGATGTTAATATTAATTTACGCCTTAATTCTTTGATCAGATCTGGATGCCGGTCTCTTTTAGGTGCTGCACTAAATTGGAAGTATTTCCTTTCTTGGTCTGGAAAATATGATGAGGATGTCATTTGTGTATTGTCATTCGTGAGTCACTGTTACTTTGTTATCCGCATTGGATTGTTGGGGTTTTCTCTATAACACTGTAGTATCTTTACCCTACAGTGTGAAGCACCTCAAGGCGACTTTTGTTGTGAATTGGCGCTATATAAATAAACTTGAATTGAAAAAACAATTGAATCCAATGCAAAGTGCATTCATAGCCGTGGAGCTGCACTTGTCGTTATTTTCCACATGCAGTTTTTGCTGTGCCGTGGGTAGTTGTTCCTCTGCTTGTAGTTGTCCTCCTTCACCACGCAAGGATAACGTAGGACACTTGAAGGCTGTCAGTTCTGGAAGAATTGCAGCCTCGGTACATGTTGCATAAAAAATTACAAGTACCATAGATTTTTCAGAATTTTGGTACTATAAGCATCGTTTCTGATGACATCCATTTGGTGTAGTAAGTATGAAATACCTTCAAATTGCTGTTGCTCTGTGGTTAGCACCCTGCACGCACTTCATGCTATGTCAGCTCTCCCTGCTTGCAACTGGTGCACTTCTGCTATTGAAGTAAAGCATAAAGAACTGGACTGAATAGATCAGCCTGTAGATCAACATGTGTCACCACATGTTAGAATGATGCATCCCTAACCTATTGCATGTCAAAACAGTTATAATCTAATATTATTAACTGCTTCTCCTTCGTTTTTAATGTGACGTATGCTGCTCATTTTTAAATGTTTACTAAAGTATTTACATTAAAGTACAAGAACCTATTTACTTTAGTGTTTAATTACTAGTACAGCCTGCAAGGCTGTATTTCAATCCCTGTGCGTGAGTTGCATGGAGGACTGAGAATATACGAATTAACTGTGCTTACATCACAGCTACTCCTGATTTCTTCCCACATTGGCATAAAAAGATGAAGAAAAAGAAGAAAAATGTCCCAGCGTACCCAAATTCTGGTCATTCTTTCAAGAAGTTGGAGTTCTGTAACCATTGGGAAATTCTCTATAAACAACTGTAGATGGGCCTGAATTGGCTGGTTGCCCTCAGAGAGAGAGGCGTCCCAGTGGACCAGAACCTGTCGGAAACAGTCTGTCTGCCGCTTGCAACAAAATGAAAAACAGCTCTCCCAGAAACCTACCCTGACAGGTATTCCCAGAGTAGGGGAAAAAAAATGTCCAAAAAAGCTGCATTCATAACGTAGTAGCAGTTTTACAAGTCCCCCTTCAGGAATTTCTCCTTCTTATAGTTCATTTTGTCATTTTAATGCTTCACATTAGATCCAAATTATGAACCAATGTGCACATCTGTTGTCTTCTGTGGTTTAAATCTGGCACTTAACCATGCCAGGGAGAAGAAGTTCGTTGGCGCTTGTGCCAACCATGAGGTTGTACTGATGAGAGATCTAAGGTCATGGTTACCTTGGACCTGAAGCTAAAAGTATTTTCAGATAAAGAAACTCCCTAAAAAATGATTAACAGGGATGATAAGGAACAAACCTCAAAGAACAACTATTCCATCTCCCATTACACATGCAGCAGACTCTGTATGTTCAGAAAAGTGACACTTAAGTTTGCACAGAGCACACATGGCTCTGCAGTAAACATGGGGCATAATTTGCATTCAGTCTTTTCTGAAAGAAATTAACTTTCTTGTGCACATTAGTGGTGGCCATAGTCAAACTCAACGGTGGGAGACTGCAGCATTAAAGAAAAATGAATTTTAGTACATGATCTGAAAGGGTAAAAAGGTAAACCATGAATCCCACAGCAACAAAATGCCACTGAAGCTCTCATCTGCAGCAGATGTTTGGTTTTTTTCAGACCTGTAGACTGATGACCTAGTGCATTAGATAAGATCTGTGCATCTCCATTCACTTGTTTGTTTTTTTCCCACCCTTTTTTTCCCACCTGTGTGCTGAGTTCTCAGTAGGAACACATCTGACCCTCAGGGTGTTCCTGTCCACACAAGTTACCCAGCGTGCTGTTTTCAGTGGGCGTTAACAAAACCCTGAAGGTAAACACAACCTCCGTCTTTCTCCTCCTTTCACGTCTTTATTGCCCCTATAAGACCCTCTTCCCCTCTCCCCAACCCCTTGTCCTTCAATCCTCACCTACGTTCCTATCGGTTCTCTATCTGCTAATTTATGATTCATCTCAACTCAACACACACATTCAGGTGTGTGAAAGGCTCTTTGTTCCCACTCTGTGGAGTCACTGTACTCCATTAAATGCACCCAATTCACTCTTCTCTCACTCAGCTCAGTCTTCAATCTGTATTCCAATCTCAGAGGAAGGAGGACCTGAGCTTCACCTCTCACAAATCTCCACAAATCTTCTGCTCATTTTACCAGCAGATGGTTTGGCTCTCATTCTGTACGACTTCTCTCCTTCCTCGCACACTAGGAATCTTCACGCTTGCAGCTTGGAAGGAAATCCTGTCTTGACGTTTGTCTCACAGTAGGAGTTCACCCATCAATTACACTGTTGTAAATCCGATCAGAAGTGAACTATGCCAGACATGGACACTATTAATCAAAGGGACTTGGAAGGGAGGCTTTTGCTTCTGTTTTTCCCTGAATAATTACTACCTTTTTGGAATTGCGAATTGAGGTCAATCTGTCGCATTGCTAAACACATGTATTAGTTGAGTGAAGTGTAGAATTAGGGGGTAGGTGCTACTGTTATGACACTTTTCTGCATTAACGTGAATAACAGATAATTGATGGGGTGTTTTACGAGTTGTTTGTCTTAGTTTTTTGACAGTGACTCATTTTGTTAAAGGTGCCTGCTGTCAAATGCTGCTAGCTCAAGGTGTGTATGTGTACATGTGTCTACGTGGCTGCTTGTCGTTCGTGCGTGAACATTTTGGAATGAGTGTGTGCGGTTGGATTGGGAGGAAGCAGCGTGCCACCAGAGTGCTGATTTTTATCAACCTCGTGTTGAAATGAAACGCTTGTTGTGTTCAGCCAGTTTGACCTGATGAGATAACATGTGATCTACGCTGGGAACACATTCCTCTGAGTCTTCTTCCCCACTGAGGTTTGTGAGCTTTGAACAGCAATCTGATCTGGTTAGAAGAGAGTGAAAAACGGTCAGCTCGTTCCATTAAGAGCCTGCTTTGTTTTGGATCAAAATCAAATTAGGATTTCTTTTAGCGCAATTCATCAGCATTCCTTTCTTGAACTTTGGGATAGCTAATTGGAAAAGAGATGCATGGGGAGGGGGTACAGAACAGAAAACAGAGAGGTGGGGAAATTAAATTTGAAATTCAGGGTTTATTATCTCCAGTGGGATGGAATGAGCTTTGGATTGCAAGCTAATTCAGTGAGGTGTGCCAGACTGAAGCCACAAGGAGATAAATCCTCTGCAACTATTTACACACTGTATGTGCGTGTGGAAGCCCGGCACGGGTCACAGGACTCTCCCTATCAGATTAACTCTCTCCCACCACATGCATGCCACTCGGCGAGCGGCGAACCATATCCCCAGCTGTGTCGGCATGGAGACCCTGGAGAATGAAGGATTATCTCCTCCCAGCTTACTTTTCCAGTGTGTCGAACAAGTGTGAGTGAGAAGTAGGTGATCTGATTTGGAGTTGGAATGGATTTTTATTGGCCAATCCAAATAATATTAGATTTAGTCTGTTGAGAAAATAAGTAAAGTTTGATTTCTGACCAAGTTTCAGTTCAGCGAGCATCAGCATTTGTTCAGTTTTGATGCTGATGTTAGCATAATCCATTACCACCTTGAATCATTCTTGGAAGTGTCTCTCCTTGCTTTTTATTTTCTACATTTGCAAAGCACAGGTGATCTACAGCCCTGTACTCTTTCTAAATGCCTTTTCTTTTAGCTCATCTGGCTGAAGGACAGATGACGTCCGTTGTCTGTCCACAATTCACGTGAATCGCTACTCCTCCTACTGTGTTGGTGAGAATTTAATCAAACGTATACACAGTGATCACCTAATGGATTTTCACTTACCTAAAGTTTGAGCACAGTGTATCAGTTCTCATTTTATGGGTACTTTACATTTTCACAAGAATCTCTATTCCTAAGAGTATTGGTCTGGATTTTAATGTTCTTATAATTACTGTATGTGTGGGCCTCTGTTTAGGTTTATATGGCATAAAAATGTCTAAAGCTAGGGCTCTTGTCATGGATTTGAGTGTTTGTGAGCCTCATTGGCTTCTTAGTTGCTTTTAATTCTCATCGTTGGGGGCGGCGGTGGCTCAGTCTGTTGGGAGACTTGATTTGACACAAGAGGGTTGCTGAGGGCCGCCAGTTCAAGACCCGACTGGACCTGGACCTGGAGGTCAACCCAGGACCCATTTACTTGAGAACTCATTCTAGACCCTTGGAGGTGGATTGAAGGCTTCAGAGGTGTTGGCCCCTCCCCCCGAGCACCACCAGGGTGCCTTTGAGCAAGGCACTGAACCCTAGATTGCTCTCTTTGGTGCCTGTGATTGGCAGCCTGGCCACCTCTTTGACCTGCATGTATAGTGTGTAACAGCATAAGTGTGTTGTGAATGGAATTGTAATTTCCCTATATAGGGATTAAAAGTATGTCTTCTTCTATTAGTTTGTGCAACACAGCCCACCAGTGACAAGAATCAGCTACTATGACACTAGCGTTATGGTTTGTAGACTTGCATGGAGCATTGAAGCTGCTGCTGGTGGTTTGCTTACATGATGCAGCAAGTTTGGGGGGATTCCAGACACCAACACAACGCAAACTGGTGTACTTGGTTGTCAACATCTATGACTCTGACTTGCTTCCTGTTGGTCCTTAACTTATCTTCCTGTCCCTCAGCTTGAGCCAGGCTTTAGATTTGGTATCATATCAGAGCCAAAAGCCTCGAGCCTGTAAGTTTTTTTTCTGTATGAAGTTTAAGAAGCCTTGAGTCTGCTTTGTACCTTGTAATATCACCACTTTAAGCTATGGAGTGCAACATTAATTTTGTTTTGACACAATTTTGTTAGTACGTAGTCTGGCTGAGGGAGAGAAAGCTGGGATGGAGCAGACAGCCACCTAGGACTCATTTGATCCGAGACAGAGCTCACTAAAACCTGTAATTTATTTATAACAGTATCACCTACATATAGGTTTCATTTCCCCCCTATTTGCTTTTATTCATTTGATGGCATACTTTTTAAAAATATCTTAAAATGTTAAAATATTTATAGTTCTTGAAATCTGAAAAAATACAATTTAGAATTTTGATAATTGAAATCATAAATTTTACAATGTCCAGAGGAAATTGTGGCAAATATGATCACTCCCATTTTAGATTTTATGGTCAGAGTAAAAAGGATTACCTGACATGGGAGAATGGCTTTGCAGTGCGTGTGTGTGTGTGGAGATTAAACCCCCAATCCTGACTTCTGAAGTGTCACAGCCTATCTATGAGCTACAGGACCAGGTTATACAGGAGTGCATGCATCAATTAAATAATTTAGTTTATTTTTTGAAAGGAGGGTTATCACAAGCCAGCTAAATCTTACAGTTTGACCTCAAACATAATCATCCACAAGAGGGGGGTGTAGACAGGGGCAGTGGTCAGTCTGGGTGGGAGACTGCGGCACTTTGTGTGTACTGCATAGATCAAAGGGATTAGTGTTGTTTGACAGATGCAGTGATTTTAGTCACCATTCTTGGACAAAGCTTTTAGTAGCACCAAGATTATTATATTTTTCTTTAAAAAAAATTAAATGTTTGTGTCCAGCAATAATTATTAGCCTGCAGTGGGTGAAAGGCACATCCTTGACGAGTGTAAGGAGTGTTTGTTTTCTGTGGTTAATGTTGAGGTTTTGGGTGTCACTGCTTCAAATTCCATCATAGCCCTCTTGACTTTAAGATCCACCTGCATATTTGGAATTTCAGGAGAATCTGTGTCATTGGCTGCAAATAAATACTTATTTACTGCATTTAAAGTCATTGATCTAATGCAATCGGTGGAAAACGTATGAAAACAAATGAAAGTCTTGTGAAGATATGGCTCGAGATCTAAATGAGTTGCAGGCTTCCTCCATTTGGTGCACATGTGACAAAAGCCACAGCTGCATTTCTGCAGCTCATTCCATCAAAACACAGTAAATATTCGTTTAGGTCAAGGGATGAAGAGCTCTGTGTGTTTGCTTTTGTTTAGTATCACACGGTTGATGTAAACCTTATAAACTCATACCTGTAGGCCTGTAAGAACAGAATGATAATTATGCACATTACCACATTTCATTACTAAATTAAATCCTTTAGCTGCTCCCTTGTATTTTCCCCAAAGAGCGGCCGCGGGGTGTTAATCTGCACTGGTAATTTGGCAGCAGTTTTATATCGGATGCAACCCTTCAAGGTGAGAGGGGTTTGTGTCACCACCTGGAATCGAACCGGGGATCTTTCGCTTGTAAACCACTACACTACAGGGGGGCACAACTGACAGCCTTCAAGTGTTCTACTTTATCCTTGCATGCTGAAGAAGGATAATGACACCTACAAGCAAAGGAAAAACTGCATTCAGCACAGCAAAAACCGCATGCGGAAGATGCCGACAAGTGCAGCCGCCATGATAGCTCCACCTTGACTCATTGATAAGATGTAGGAAGAGTCAGGTATGGAAGTACTTTGCTTTGGACGCGGATAACAAAGGTAATAATGATTCACAAAAGGCAACATCTTCATCATCATACTTTTCAGACCAAGGAAGGAAATACTTCCAGTTTAGCGCAGTAAGGCAAATGTGGAAACTACTACATAAATCATGGTTCTTTGGAGTTTTCCAAACCAGGTCTGTACACTTTGTACCCTCGCTGATGGATTTGGTGGCTCTATCTGTAATGCATGCTTACACTGTTGCTGAAAAGAAATTGTAAAATGCAGTTTTGGTGTAAAAATATCAAACATTCTTCTGCCTAATTTTATTTGATTTTGATTGTGCTACTAAACCCTGTGTTTTGGAGGGTACAAGCATTTTTACTGTATGCCACTTTGGCTAGTAGAAGCAAGTGTTTATGGACACTTTAACCTCATCTGGCTAATGACTGATGAGCTTGCAAGAACCGCTTCTCCTCCACGTGTATTTCTCAGATTTTAGTGAAACGGTGAAACACACAGTGATCACCTAATGGGTCACCACCCAAATGCAGGCACTTTTTCAAAATCGGTAAAATCGGCCAAACTGGAGCGTGTCTCTTACGGGATCATACCGTTACAGACAACAAATCCAGTGCAGCTGACTGAAGTTTCATCTTCAAACACCCCAGTACAGGTAGTACAGGTACAGTAAAAAATGTCACCAAGCCAGGACACCATTACCCAATTGACATGAGGTGAAGCTTTGATAGACTGACTTGAAACTTCACTAACTGGAGCAGGAGCTGCTCCTAAACTGATTTGCCGTTCTTTAAGATTTATGTCATAATACTAATTTTTCACATAAAAATACATTAAAAGGACAAGTGGGAAATCATCATAAAGCTATACAGAGTTTTTAAGTATCTTTAATTTCAGGGGCTCAAATGTAATTGGACAGTTTACTCACATGCAACCCAGCCACAGGGGCCCACAAGCCTATGTACTCCTAGTGCCGGTCTCAAGCCCAGGTAAATGGGGAGCGTTGCATCAGGAAGGGCTTCTTGAGTAAAATATTTGCCAAATCAAATATGCAGATTCATAATACGACATCCATACTAGATTGTTTGCGGGTTTAACAACAACCGCCTCCGGTACCGTTAGCCAACAGAGTGGTGGTGGAAACTATGCTACTGTTGGCTGAAGACCAAGCAAGGGGAGAGGGGGAAGTGTGTTAGGAGGCAGAAAAGGGAGAGAGCTGGCTGATGTGATGGAGAGAAGGAAGGTAGATATATTGTGTATGCAAGAGACCAGGTGGAGGGGAAGCAAGGCCAGGAGCATCGAGGTGGATTCAAACTGTTCTACCATAGTGTAGATGGAAAGAGAAATGAAGGAAGGAAGAGTATATGAAGAGTGTTCTGGAGGTGAAGAGAGTGTCAGACAGAATTATAACTCTGAAGCTGGAATCAAAGGTGTGATGCTGAATGATGTTAGTGCATATGCCCCACAACATCTTAAAATAAATGGATTATGTGACTGAAGGCATGAATTCTGGGGGCGCGTAGTGGAACTGTCAAGCTCAGCATCAGCTAAATACATCAAAACTGACTGAACAACTTGTACAGTACAAATAACCCAAAACACTCTTAAAACAAACAAGAGTTTTCAAATTCACATTTTTGGTGCGTCTGGAATCCAGACTTCTAAAAGATTCTGAAAGTAATATTGCCTTGACATTGAGCCAGAATTATAAAGATGTGTTTCGTCCTCCAAACAAATACAGACCTTACTCTAGGTTGATCAAACTAAGCTGTTTCTGTGGTTCCTCCTGCAGCATTTCCCATTTCTTACTGGCTTCAAATGCTTGGAATAGACAAACCCTGTTGCAGCCATTTTTGTCAGCATTGTTAAAGAGCCATAGGGAAAATGTTTGTGTGAGAAGGTGAAATGCTCTGCTTTTTTGTAATAAAACCTCAGGACACAGTGCCAAATGCCACATACAGCATAGTATTCTGCCATTTGTCTCACAAATGATTCTCAGGTCCTCAGAGGTATTTATTTATTTATTTTTTAACAAAGGCTCCTTGCTACCAATAACTGGACCTTAATACCAGTTCATTATATAATGACAGACGCCCTTGGGCCAGCTGCAGGCTGGTGTGGAGGGGCTCCCCTCTCCACCCCCTTAGGCTGACAGCCATTGTTACCCTGCAAGCATGTGGCATTCTGGCTCTGGCTCGCTTACAGCTGGCTCAGTGCAAACAACTGTTTCATCCCTGAATGTTAAACAGCTTGGTGTGTGCTTGTGTTTGTGTGCAAAAGAAAAACTCAAAGTCAGGGATGAGAAGTGTTGCATATCTTTATTTGCCTGTCTTCTGTGGTAAGTTTGTGTTTGCGTTTATCGTCTGCCTGTTTGAATATGTCAGACTTGTTTTTTTTAGGGGTATCTGGTAATATGCGTTTACCCCTGTGTGTTTGCTAAGATGTTTGTGGCCCCTGAACCAACAGCATGCTGCACCAAGCATCACTTTGGGAAGGCTTTTGTGGAGTTGTGTTGTCTAATATTCAAGCGAACCCCTCCAGTGTAGTGATACACACATTCGCCTCAGAGAGCCCTGGTTCAATTCCCTTTCACAGTGGGAGGGTTGTGTCATGAAGGGAATCTGGCATAAAACCTGTTCCAAACCACCTATGTGGACTCATCTGCTGTGTTGACACCTTGGGGAAATGCAGGGAAGAAGCAGAAGGTTCTTACCGGCTCTACAAGTGTGTATCTGTGTACACACACGGGTTTCTTCCATATTTGAAGACCATCCCCCAGTGGCCTCCTGTTTTATTTCTCTTGGGAAACTCCTGTAATTTGTTACCCTAAAACATTATATTGAATAACTGAAATATGTGCATCAGTAAGTTGTCTGTGTTCGTCTAATGCTCCCCACGTTGCCAGATTAGGAAACATCATCCACACTGAATACAATTTCAGCCTGTCTGCAATCTGGAAACCCACAGCCAGATCTCTGCGCAGAAACACCACGGGTGCCGAGTTAATCAGCTCGCTGTCTAATCTGTTCTTTTGCCGTTACTGCTGGGTTTACTGCAGAGAGACGTAAAATTACGTCTTAATGTAATAAATAACATTAAGTCAAGTGTTGTGTGACTTTTTGACTTTGGTATACTATGAAAGTTTTCATTCATTTCAGCTATGGTATGAATTATTATTATGAACATTATTGTAGTTGTCAATGGCGCCACTTTCTGCTGGATGGATAAGAATGCTTGGAGCTCATTTACACTTGGAAAGAGGAGTGTGCATGCGCAGTCTACAGAGTTTAGCACTGGAGAAGTTTGAGACATTGCAAAAATATAATTTTATGCAGCACAGGATAACCAAAATGATTCCTCACACCACTGGTCGCCTGCTTTTGGAAAAAAATAGCATTAATTTTGCCTATTTAATAAATCCACAGTTTTACTGTGTAAACAAAATGTCTTCACTCATCAAGGTAAATAAATAAAATAAATGAAAATCCAGGATTTTCAGGAAATTTTTGGAGCTAGAAAAAAGATTTAAGCTGTTTAAAAACCATATTCAAATCCACTCCAAGGGTTGTTCTAAAACCAGTGAACTTTGAATATTACTATAGTAGGATACAAGTGATGGGGGGAAAAAATCGATACAGTATCATATCACGATATCTTGTGTGGTATAATTGTATTGATATAGGCATAACAAATATCAATATCCTATTATTAAAAAAATGCAGGGACATTTCTTTTTCAATTTATGTGTATTTTTAGGTTCTTCAGTTTCTGAAGGGGCTTCATAACTTCTGTGGTGCAAACTGCACTGCTCAAAATACATGTAATGGGTACAGTATACCACACGTTTGCATGTAGTTAAGTTGAATGGGACTGTAACACAAACAGTGCTTGTTCTTTGTCATTTATCGAGAGTTTTAATTACATTGTTGGTCAGTTTGTCATTTTGCAGGAACGAAAATGACTGAAGTGAGAGGAACAGACAGAGAATTTTATCAATATCTGTTTTAATTGAAAATACCTTCAGCTGCTCACTTGTATTTTCCCCAAGGGGTCGCCATAGCAGATTAATCCGCATTGGTAAATTGGCAGAGGTTTTATGCCAGATGCCCTTCCTGATGCAACCTTCCATGGACAGAGGGGCTTGTGTCCCCACCTGGAAATGAACCAGGGATCTTTCGCTCTTGCTATGGGGGAACTCAATATCTGTTTAGCTAAAAAGATACAATTTACCTTTGTAATCTATTACAAGTTATCACCTTTTTTCAACTGCAAGTCATGCCCCCAGTGTATTTTATCCCAATACTCAGTAAGTATGCGACTTTAAACATTTTACAATATGCTATCATATCGTGGGGTCTCTGGTGATTGCCACCTTTATGGGATATATCAAAGATCTGACATTGAAACTGCAGCAGTCTAATTAGAATCGATCATCAGAAACAGAATCCTTCATGAATCCCGTGGGGAAACTGCTTAAATGTCGATAACAGTGGGGACAAAGCACTGGTGCACATGTTTTTATTATTTTATTCAGTGGTCATCTACTAACAGGCATGTGTTTGCTGTCCTTCCTCAAACAATCTGAGCTCCAGCTGAAGCTGCCAGCCCTCAGCTCTCCATCATCACTTTCATCCCATTAATGTGACTGTTTCCTCTCTGAACTTAGGATCACAGGCTTCTGCTGTGTTGGTCTGAGCACACTTGCTGCCTGATAACATCAAAGCCAGTGACAACAGTGACCATCGTAGTGACAACAGGCCAAGCACAGAATCTGTGAGGGGACTTTTCAAGTGTTTCATTTGTAGTGGCGCTCATCACTGTGCTCTCTGTGCTTTGCACTGTCCTCTCTTTCATGTGGTCAGAAACATGCTGCGCATCATCAGTCAAATTAAATGTTACACCAAACTGACTTAAGAGGTGAAAGACTGCATCTTGTTAAGCTCCTTTGGATTAAAAATAAACGATTAAAGCATAGCTAGGCTCAGTCACTATACCTAGAACCAAAACACAGATAAATGCTTAAAAAGGATTGTTTTGGCAACTTGATTTAAGAGGCTATCTTATTGTTTGTGTCTTGCGGTGTTGCAGGACTGGGCTCATTTAAAGTTACACAGGGTCCTGCAAGTTTCTCAAAGTGAATCCATTTATCAGTTCTTAGTAGATGTCCTACTGAACTTTGATAAAACACATTTCCAAGATTCCACAACAGCAGACGCACCAGTGCAAGTAATAGCTGTGCATGTTTCAGGGAATCAGTCACACTTTCATGGCCCACAGACACTTAAAGTGCTTTTAATATAGGGTCAAGTCAAAAATGTTGTTTTGTTTTAATAAGGAAAGAAATTGATACATTTGCTCTGATATTGGGCCTCTTTAGCTGCATGTTTAGAAAAATAATTATTTTCTTCCTATGTGTTCAGTCAATTCCAGTGGTCCATCGTTAATACAAAGATGTATACTGTGCATCTTTTCCTTCCCCATTCACAGGAGATGTAAATACTTAGTAAAATATTCTACTGAGGGTTAATTATTACTTTCATGTTAACAAATGTGTTTAAATTGGTAGAGGAAGTAGAAACTACTAATAACATGTAGAAAAGAAGATGCCGCCTTCTTTTCTCTATAATTTCTCCACCCACTCTCATAATAAGTCCTTAAATGGTTTTATTTTACTGATCATGGTGTCTGCCTGTTATGCCAAATAGGTTAGAAATTGATTTGTATTGGTTGGTATTTTTTTCTTGTTAGTCCAAATATATTTCATGTAATTACTCAGAAGCATTGTTACATGACTCTGAGAAGACTGCAGGTAGACGGGCACTGAC